>JAAGKR010009020.1:0-25000 GCA_011419295.1 Clarias macrocephalus | reverse complement strand
CCCCCCCAAGACGCCGAGGGTGAGACCGGGGTAACGATAAAGCAATCCCATCAACTCGACGCTGATTGATCAACTATCCTCTCTCTCTCACACACACACACACACACACACACACACACACACACACACACACACACACACTTGCACAACCAATGTATGTTTGTTTCTCCTTTTATTTAAAAAAAATTAATACATTTTTAAGAACCGGGGAGGAAAAAAAAAAAAGTCAATGGACTTTCCCATCTGCTGCGGGTTCTTTTTCAAAGCGGGATTTCTTTTCCTCAGCTAACACGCTGGCGCTGTACGCGCTCACGTCTGCAGAGCTCTGTTTACACCTCGGGATGTTTAGCGGAGACAGAAGACGGGAGAAAATCAAAGACGCGTCGGAGTCGAGGCGAGCTCTTCCAAAAGGAGCTAGGAAATAAAATCCGAGCGGATGATTGAAACTCTTGCGAGCGTTTGACAGGAGCGTTCGGGGGCGCCGGAGCGCTGCCTGGCAGCTTTAATTTTCCTCGCCGCTTCGTGCAGTCGGTTAAAATGAATATAATTCGAAAGCCCGGGCCGCCGTCAAGTTTAAATGCGGCAGCACGAGGAGTCGTGGACGATTCACTTTGCTTAGTGGAAGCTGACCGAAAGCTGCACCGCGTGAGAGAGAGAGAGAGAACAGAAGTGATGAGAAAAGAGAAAGCTCGTTGCTGTTGCCTTAATTGGTGTTCGAGCTCAGAGAAGAAGAGTTGAGCAGCAAAGCTCCTGGGCCTTACTGCTTTGGCGAAGAAACGCAAGAAGTCTTGAGTGTGTGTGTGTGTGTGTGTGTGTGTGTGTGTGTGTGTGTGTGTGTGTGTGTGTGTGTGTGTGTGTGTGTGGAGCAGGCATTACCCCTGGACGTTGTTAAAAATCTTGGGATCTCACTAGGCAACACATTTTCCCTCAGCATGGGAATCCCAGAAGGGACGGTGACGTTACCAACGCGACCCGTCCCCCAGAGGAAGCCGAGACTTCAGACGGCGCTCACCAAAACACCCGAGAGACGCCTCGTGCATGTGGCGACTCTGAAAACAATCCAGGAATCGCTCTACAGGTCCCGTCGTCGAGTCCTGCTATAAACCAGGCCTCGAAAAAGGTGCTTGAAGAATGGATCTTCATTTATTCTGCGCTCACTATAAAACAGGAAGTACACCCCACAGGAAGTACTCCTGGCTTGATCTTTGTCCACCGTCTCCTCGAGAGTCATTAAAGTTCAGATTTTTTATTTATTTATTTTTTTGCTCCAAACCACTCCAGAATTCTGTGGTCTGTAATCAGAAGCCTGGCTCATCCGGTCCGTCATTACGAGACAGACCTGTCGCCAACGCGGAAAGGGTTAGCGCGGCGTCGCCTAGCTCTGAAGCGCCTAGCGATGAGGCTTCATTTCCATAACAAGCTCCTCTCGCAGCGCGCACGGCCACGGCCCCAGCGGCAATTAAATTCATGTCGAGACATGTTGGGTTCTGGAAAGCTGCGAAAACTGCAAAACAACAACAACAACAACAACAACAACAGCCGCAAACGCTTGCAGATCTCGGGGAATATTAGCTGGCACGTCAACCCCTTTGTGTTTCTCTAAAATAAAAACAGAACAAGGCCAGTTCTAACAAGGAGCAGAGTAAAGGGTGACGGCCATGTTGCTTTTGAATTCCCGCGCTCCGAGCGCTTCTCGCTCGTTAGACCGCACGTCTGAGCAAACCGATGGCGTGAACTCGTCTCGAACGAACGGTGGCGTGGATTCGCGACGGACGGGGTTTTTTTTGGTTCTGAGCGTCGGTCAGTGCCCGCCGTTCTCTCGACCCTCGGAGATGATAAACATTACAAACGTCCGTTTCGGAGCGTTCCGCGGTCACGGGCATGCGTGTGGATCAAAGCCCCGGGACTCGGCACGTCTCTAATGAATATTAATGTTTAAACACACTTCAAAGTATCTGATCAAAGAGGAAGAAGGCTGCGTAAGCAGGGTGAATTCTGGGACAGTTGTTGTTGTTGTTGTTGTGCGTTCACTATTCTCGGACGCCGGTGGTTTCTCGGGATGTGTTCGGGGATCCTTTTCAGCACACCGCGGTTGTAAAGAGCGATTGTTTGAGTTACAGTAACCGTCCTGTCACTTGACCCAGACTTACTGTCCTACTCCGATCTCTCTCAACAACAGAGCGTCTGTACCGGAGGGATTCTGTAACTTCAGAAAATGTTCAGTGTCCGAGATCGAGATTGGACCTGATACTTTGTCTGGCATTAACAAACGGCTACGATCGACGACATCACTTATTTTTCCCGCGGCATCGGAGTAGAAGTGCACCGCATTTATCCCAAAATCAGAGTAACCGTGTTTACGCCTTAATAACAACAAGTTTACAAGCGATACCCTGAACAACGTCCACAAGCCCAGCTGCAGTACAAGGGGAAGGTACGTGAAAACACATGTGAAACCAAACACACACACACACAGGCGCACACAAACACACACGTACTCTCAGAGGTCGCCCTATTCATCCCACAGCGCAGCCCTTTGAAACACCTGCCTGCTCGGTGAAAGAGCTGAAACCGATACCTCAACCACAGGGAGGGCAGAGCGGAAGGACAGAGAGAACCGGAGAGAGAGAGAGAGAGAGAGAGAGAGAGACAGAAAAACGAAAACGATGACAAATGCAAAACAGAGAGAGACGCTTTAAACCGAGCCAGAGTGCTTATAGAGGCCTTAAATCAATTTGACATGGAGGAACAAAAAGGGCTGTGCAATGCTAATCTATCTGCCTTAATCCCATTGCTGCGAGATCCTTTTAAAATTTACATTCACTGCCTAATACAAAAACAAATAAAACCTCCTTTCTTTCTTTCGTTCTTTTTTTTTCTCGCGTTAATCAGCTTGCCCTTCATCGTGCCCTTACTCAAGCAGTCCAAATAGGATTTCTTTTTTTTTTTTTTTCTTTGATGCATTATCTTAATCCATTGGTTTTGTTCCTAAACAGCGATACACTGACTCGACACTTTGCGTTTGGGAAAATCGTTAATCCGGGTACAGCTTCCCAGCCACGCCGCAATCACACTGCTCTGGACGGTCGAGAAAAACAACAACAACAACAACAACAACAGCAGCAGCAGCAGCAGCAGCGCCTGCGAGAACAAAACACATTTCATCCTTCTGTCAGAAATCCGACAGTCCGGAGGCAAACTTCTTCGTGTTTTTGTTTTTTTATGTGCTCTATGATATGGAAAAGAAAAGGTTAAAGCCGGAACCAGGCAAGTAAAAAAGAAAACAGAAAATAAAAAAAGAAAAGGTGTGTGTGTGTGTGGGGGGGGGGGGGGGGGGTGTTGAACAAACTCTTACACAGAAACACACTGATTGTTTCTCGCCCATATGCCGATACCCTTAAGACACCATGTGCTCTGGCTTTGAAAGCGTTCGCTGCCGATTCCCCATCCGAAACTCGAACCGCTCGGCAACAACACCACGAGGAAGGAGCGGAGGGGGGAGAAATCCATTATCGATTTTCAGCTTGTTTGGGGATAAAGAGGAAAGAAAACAGAGTAAACAGCCCGGTAACATAACGCTCTTTAGCGTCAGGAAGTGAAATCATTTAACGCCAACCTTCGTAAAAAATAAATAAATAAATAAATAAATAAATAAATAATAAACACACAGCCGCAACACACACCGGAGTTAGGTTTAATGATGTGTAGCGGTGAATAACGCTCATGTTAGAGCCGAGATAAACGGCCCAGGCTTCCATTCTTAACTCTGCTCGTCACGTCGTGCGACGTGTGACGTGTAACGTTACAGCTGTACAGTGACCCTGAACCGACACTGGAGACTCCTTCCATAAACGTCATATGAAAACAACCCCTCAGAGAAAACGTACGACTCCCAGAGTACACCAGGAAACCATGAGGAGGATCAGTGCGTTCGTATAAACCCGTCTACGCAATCACACAGCTGATCAATCAGAACGAAGAATTCACCAGGACAGAGGCGTGAAATCACCAGAAAATCACCATCATCATCATCATCATCATCATCAGTGCAAGCAGATAGGAATCTTGAGCCGTTCTGCGTTAACGCGTGACCGTCTTGGAACTCATAACCTTCCTGTGACTTTTTAGACTTATGAGGAGAGATGAGAAACAGACGCGGCTACATGAAACCGGCAGCGGCGCTGGACCGATACGTGCATGAAGGAAGAAGGGTCATACCTTAGGCTGAGCGCGGCGAGGGAAGGCCACTTTGGGATCAATCTGCGGAGGAAGAAAAAAGAGCAAAGTAGAATTAACAGAGTGTCAAACACACAACCATGTACTGAGTGCAAAGTACCGTACGAGACCAAAATAAATAAATAAATAAATGAATAAACTGGAGAAACGAAACTCTATTCGGGCCAAAGTCACATCACGCATGCAACAAGGTTTTTTTTTTTTTGTTCGTCTTTATCATTTCAAGTGAAAGAAAGTTGATAAAACATAAGTGATAACAGGAACTTTTATCACACAGCATTAAATCTAACCAGAAACGGATAAAATCTATTGATAATTGCTGAAAACATACAACCTTAATCATATTAACATAGCAAATTGTTACACTATTACAAGACGCAAAAGCTTATCGGCATCCTGGTTAGATTAAAACCTCTGCTGGTCTTCTCAGCGCTTTCTGTTCAAGGCTCCCGTCTCCGCGGTCACTGCTGCAGGTGTGACCGTGTGACATCACTTCATTTGTAACTGCGGTGCGAGAAAAAAAAAATGGACGCCCTACTTGTGATTGGCATGAAAGAAGAGCAGCGCTCAGTGATTCATGCTTTTGTGGTCTGAGGTCGTACCTGGTGCCGAAACAACTCGCGCAAGAGCGTGAACAGGAGCGTTTGGAGATCGGCAAACAAAACTTCGAGCGATACTCTAAGGAAGGTGAAGGATGCATCCGCAATCACCAAGCGAGAAAAAGTTCCAAACTCAAACCTGAGCTGAAAAGTTGATGATTCTCGAGGGCCAGAAGTATTGGAACATCATCGAGATAAAGGTTCAACAATCGACGGTGCTCGTTACTGTGAGACGCTTATTGAAGAGCTGAAGACTAAACTGCGGATTAAATTCTGAGGGCCGGCATCTGCGGGCGTCGTGATCTCTCGCGCACCTGAGCAGTTACCGTTTCTCCCTACAGCCCTGATCTCGCGCCATCGGACTTTCGCCTCTTCGGTGCCCTGAAAGCCGGACAAAGATTCACTCCTGATGAAGAAGTGAAGACAGCGGTGCACCCGTGGCCTGAATCTCAGACGGAATGTTTTTTTAATAATAAACTACAACACACATCATACAACAGTTTTATTTTCTGTCAGAACTTTAATCATTTATACATGAAGCCTGACCTCATCACACATGGCCTCAATAACAGCCATTTAATTCATTTTACCCATCAGATCATTAAAAGTATTCACGCTGATTAAAGAAGCCCCGAAAAATTAAAGAGGACAACAGATTCTTCTTCTCCTTCTTTTTTTTTTTATTTTTTTTTGTTTGGTTCATCGTCTGGTTAATTTCGGTGTTTCTCTCCCCGTCGAGCTCTCACGCCGGGAGCTTTATCAATCTCGCATTTGGAACGAATGAGAAACTATTTCATGCACCAGTGTCACGCTCGGCTTTAATACGCAGCTCTTTAAAACTTTCAGCCGATCTCATCCGAGCAGACATTGAAGGAGAAATGGGGAAAGAAGGAGAGGAAAAAAAAAAAAAGATAGAAAGAAGAAAAAAAAATGTAAACAGATCGAAATTGTTCTCTTGCAGAAAATTACTTGGCCGTGTTCAGCAAGGCAAACGCTTTACGTTGAGGTGTGTCTCGCGCTATAGAGCCGAACGCTCGCCCCGAGGGAGGGATGGAGTGATATCAGATTGGGATCGTTACCGAGGCGAAAGCTTGGCGTGCGAGCTGTGTGAAAACGCAGACGCAATTTGGGACGAAGGTGTGTCCTGCATGAACAAGGTTTGTCATATAATCCTGTTAATACTAGTGACGCAGCAAAACCCATAGCGGGATATTACAGATGAAGACTGAAAATTTGTTTATTGTTTATTAAACAATAAACAAACACTGCCGTTCATGGTCCTATATTTTGCTACTTCTTTAACAAGTTAACATGGGTGTTAGATCAGCCCCAAAGAGTGTGTGTGTGTGTGGTGTGTGTGTGTGTGTGTGTGTGTGTGTGTGTGTGTGTGTGTGTGTGTGTGTGTGTGTGTGTGGTGTGTTAATGCTCTGGCTGAAATACCCGTCATATAGTCTTTCACTCCTCCTGTAAACACGCTGTTTCAGTGTCTATGTAAATGAGCTCCTGTTAAGCCACACCCCTCCAGGAAACAAATAATGTAAAAAAAATAATAATAATAATTTTTTTTTTAACTTCACATTTATTTATTTATTTATTTAAAAAAAATTTATTAACCTCCCCTTTTCCACAAAGGCAGGTCCGGTTCCATGTCGGCACCAACACTTTGCTGGTGCAGGATTATCATGACCAACTAAAAGTTTGAAATGCAACTAAAATAAAAAAAAATATATATATATATATATGCAATGAGCAGCTCAGATGCTTTCTAGTAATGATAAAGCCAGGAGAACTGCTCACAAAGCAGCCATGTTGAAGTCCAGCATTGTTGTTGTCGTGCTTGCCGTTAGCATTTTTTTGCTGCTTGCATGTTATTTCTTTTTTTTTTTTTTTTCGGGCTGCTAGCATTGCTGGGAAAGTAGACGTACACGTGACTCTCTAGCCCATGGAAAAACACAGCACTAGCAGCAGACATTAACCAGCACCTGGTTCACTTGGGTGGAAAAAGGGATAACGAAAGATCCACCACGATGTCGAAAAGTGAATTTTAGCATGGATTCAGAGGCGATGGGAGTTGAAAGATGGTTTTGAGATTGAAATTCAGTCCTTTCGTCCATGCTTACAGAAAACTGTTATCAAGTCAGTTTGAGATACCAAGCACAAAATAAAAGAGAGAGAGAGAGAGAGAGAGAGAGAGAGAGAGAGAGAGAGAGAGAGAGAGAGGGCTGTTTGCATGTGATGATGCTGGTATCTAAAATCTAACTAGAAGCTGATGAAGTACCTCTACGTTGGAGGTAAGGTAAAGAGTTCATATCCTAAAGGGTAATAAAAGCTTGCGGCAACGGAACTCATCCCTCATCCATCAGGAAACATGATATTTAGCTTAATCAGCTGGGTTTTTTTTTTTTTGAGAGGAAAGTATGTAGAATTTTCCGAAATAAAGCAATATATGATATAGTGTGTGAGTTAAACATAAAATTACAAGCTAATCAAAAAATCTTGATAAATCTAACCATATCCTCAAGCTTCATCGGGCATCAAGACGCCAGCGGTTAACATCAACATACTTCCCTACGACGACACCCAAGTGTGTGTGTGTGTGTGTGTGTGTGTGTGTTATGAATTGAGCATGAATTCCTAACACGAGAAATTAAAACGGCACTGGAGTGTCACGTGGAGCGCGACACGATTACCCCGCTGTCTACCAGAGCAGAAGAACGCAGACTTGACAAATTTAACTAGAGGATAAACGGCCGCACGTTCGCTTCCCCCGAACCTCACACACGTGCGCACACACACACACACAGAACCACCCAAAAGCTATAATTCCATTTGACAGAGTTATGATTGTTATCTCTGTAAATCAGGTCAATTTAAGAGATAAATTCCGTAACACCTGGCTGTAGTAACCTTCCTCGTATAATGAATTCTGGGTAATGATTCGTTTTAGCGATCGGCCCCAGGCGCGAGCGATTCAACCTCAATTACTGCGAGAGAGCGGCCCAATCCGGGCGCAGGCACGCAACCACGAGGCTTTGAATTGCAAAGCAGGTCGACTCCTTTCATGATCTGGCTCTGTAAAATCCACCCCCTTCACACACACACACACACACACACACACACACACACACACACACACACACACACACACACACACACAGTTCCTGTTCTAATTTTTTTTATGTTTTTTAAATAATAAATTTAAGAATAACCCTGATCTTGATTCCTTTTTAACATCCGCTGCAATATTACAGTAATAAAGGCACAACGGGGTAAAAAAAAAAAAAAAAAAACTTGCACCGATTCAGCGTCTGATGAAAAACCTTGCGTGAGATTAACGTGGCAATCAGGGCTGCCGACTTAAATACGTATAACTAACGAGAAGTAATACACACATGTATTCTCACACACACACACACACACACACACACACACACACACCTGTCCGAGTCCTGACTTCATCAGAAGTACTACGGGAGCACGACGCCTTTAAAAAAGATACGCGCCGCGCGAGCCAATCAGAGCGCGCTTCCTATTTCGGGTCGTGCCCTTTGCGAGTGAATGGCTCCTCTGTGCACCTCGGCAAGGAGGAAAATGCCAACAATCTGTGTCCTTTCAGTGGAGGTATTTATGTAAATGCGAAACTGATGAGAGAATTAGCTCGCATTCATATCGAACGGTGTGACCTGGGACTCTCCTCTCCGTCGCTTCAGCGGGAAACAGGGAGGGGGTGAAAATTAATAAATAAATAAAAAACATTCACAATGCGACCACTGGCTAATTTCAAGGATTAATATTTGATAAGGAAGCATCATAACACAAATATGAGCAGGTCATTTAGTTTTTAATTAGCGTGAAGTATAAGCGATATGACGTTAGAGCGCTGGAGTTTAACTCGCGGTACGCTTTTCCACAAATCTTTTTCCTTCTTAGAAGAAAAGATTCAATTGCTGTCATGCTTTTCACAACTTGAATGACTTCTGACTTCATAAGTGTGAGAAAATCTTCAGCAACTTTGCACTGCAGTTTGGTTAGCTCCGACGCTAAGTGTTTTAACTGCGTCAGTTCAGTCTTTTCTCAACAAATCTGAGGTAAACTTTGATGTTTCTGACAAGTTCATCATATTTTCGTCATACAGTTACACCTCGGTGTACAAATTTTCAGAATCCTGGAGGTGAGTTCTTAAGGCGGAATTTCGTATTGTGAAACGCATTTAAAATAATGTGAATGCAGAAAATCCGTTAGCCACCAAAGATATTACCAATATTACCAATTTCCAACACCGTAATTATATTTTTGCATATAAAAACAAATCAAAACCTAAAAAAAAAAAAAAAAAACATGTAAATTAAGTAAAATATGAAATATACAGACATTAAACCTCACTTAATGTTAATTTATGATTCCTCTCGGCACCGGCTGCTTTAAAAACCAAGACTGTAATCGGCTCTGTTTTCTTCTTGCTATCGTCCACGATAACATTCCTGGGACTCATGGTGCCACGTCTTCACTAAAAGGAATTAAAGCTCACCTAGTCACTTGGCTATCCATTGACTAACAGGTTTTGAGCGGCTCCTGGATGGACGCGCAACTTCATTCGCAACTCGGTTCATGGTGAACAGTGCAACCAGGGCAAATTTCTCTCACAATTTCGCTCTTAAGGTGAAAATTCTTAAGTCCGTATGCCAAAGTACCGCTGTATGAGGTCTGGTTTTGTGTGCATGCACTATTTGGACAGGTTCCATCTTCATAAGTGCAGGAAAACCTTTAGCAAGAACATTTTTAGCAAGTTTGGTTAGCTGTGACGCTAAGCGTGTTTACCGCGTCGTTTTAGCATTTTCTCGACAAATCCGAGGAAAACTTCTTGAAGTTTCTGACATATTATTTCCATTAGGATTTTGCTTTCACATCAACAGTAAGAGACTAAACAGCCGTGTGCTAGCTGGTTAAACATGGAGTTTAAAACGATTAGCTCCAAGTGTGGCTTAGCAGCACAGTTATTAACTCTGAATACACGTTTAATTCTTTAAAAATCTTTTTTTTATTTTAAAGAGATTTGTGCCATATGTGCTTAAGACCTCTTTATTCCACATTTAAAGCAACATTAAATATTTACAGAAGCTAGTCAGCGTGACTTCTACTTCACACTGTTAAAACAGTTTGTCCTCGTTTCTGATGTTATTTAACTGAATCCGTGCAGGTTTTCCGAAGTTCTAACTGCTTTCTTAGCAAACCTGAATATCACAGGTACAGTGAGGGGAAAAAAAAAAAAGTTCTCTTATGTTGTAACATGAGATCATAATATTTTAGTTCATCACCCTCCGCGAGATTAACTTCCCGCTCGGCTAAACGAGGAGGTTAACACTCCAAACACCCCCCCCCCCCCCCCACACCCGAGCAGATCCTGAGGAAATCAATAACCAGCTCGTCTTATTGAAGAAAAAGTGTCATATTGTCAGAATTACGCCACAATCTACGATCATTGATTTCTGACAAACGACACCAAGACAATCACCGCCGTCAATGATTTGTTTTCAGGGAGGAGACGTTTAGGAAGTTGCCAGTGTTCGTGTCATTTGTTTCCGCTAAAGGAAAAGCGAAATTCTTGCTTGGGATCATTTGTAATGTAAAGGACTGCAAAGTACATGATGACAGGAACTTTCTTTTTCGAGGACGTTTCACAACAATGAACGCACTCATAAACAGATAATAATCGTGTTAAGGACAATACTGTATGAAAAATTGTTGCACTGCGTGCTGGCACACATCGCCGCTGCCTCTGCTTTGCATGTGTGAAAATCTTCAAGGCCGATTAGTTAATGTTGCCTTGCGGATAAGGCAAACTAAATGAATGAATGAAAATAAGTCGACAATAATAAATCTACGCTGAAATGAATCTTAACTACAGATCATATTAGCTTAGTGATGGTTCACAGAAAGGTGATTTCAAAATTTTTGGATGTTCATGAAATGTAACCTTTGGGGGAAAAAATGCAGTACAGCAAAAACTATGAAAAATATATGCTACTAATCTCTTCTATCGCAACAAATTTGTAATCTACAACAGATTTAAGTAAATTTCAACAAAATGTAACAAAATATTTATAGATTAAAGTCTTTGGTTAAGAATAGAGCCACACAATTTGATTTTTTTTTAAAAAAGAAAGAAAGAAAGTCATTTTGCGTTTATTTTGACACTTATTGCAACTGCGATTTAAACTGCGATATGTAAATATCAAACTTATTTATTCCGGCTATCACCGAAAAAATGGACAGATGTTCTCATTAAGAGGATGTATGCCAATATCAACTCAAAATTATTACAAAAAAATACAAATAATAAGCAAGCAATTAAACTATTAAAAGTTTTCAAATTTCAGACTGTGCGTATAAAGTTTAAAGTTCTAATCATTTTAATAACCGCTGTCCAACACTGCTATTAAGTCAAAACCTTCATTGTGATTATTATCTGTTTACAGTTATGTTTATTGGTATGAAACGTCCTGGAAAGAAGTTCCCTTTATCACGTACAGTACTTTGCAGTTGTTTATGCTACCAATGACACCAAGCAAGTCTTTAGCTTCCCCTGACCAATCAGAGTCAATCATTTAAAACTGAAGGCTGGATTGAAACAATTATTTCAGTTGTATTTACTAAACCTATTACAAACATAAGCTGAAAATGAAGGCAAGTGTAACACTGGGTACGAAAAAACAATGTAACCTCCGATTAGTGTGCCGCTTGAGTCAGTGTGTCTTAAGTGTCCAAAGTTGTACTCGACGGCTCATAACAGTCTACCATAATACTGTAATAAAGTGTATATATTTAAGCTTATATTTACTAGAGTTCATTCACATACAACAACAACAGCAGCTTCTGATGCAAAGTGGTCTGTCCTACAAAATGCACTCAATGTCAATATTGAAGCATAAACGATATAAACAGTATATCGAGCAGCACCGACTTTCCATTATCATTACAGCTCTCGGGGAGTGATGAAACCGGCTGCAACGGGAATTCGGGACAAGGTCGAATTACCCGAATTCAGCAGATACCGCTGGTGCGCATCGTCACCTGCATCAGATGCAGGCGGTTAGCGTTAGGGGATGTTTAAGGTAAAGATGATGATGATGACCCGGTGCAGGACAGGGAACGGGCTTTTAAGAAAATTCTTTTTTTTTTTTTTTTTTTTTTTTAAAGCCATGTTTGGTGACTACAGCACACAGGTGGAAGTAAGTCATCACTTTTCCGACACTCATATTCTGTGAAACCGTACACCTCTGCGGAGGTAAACCTGCTTCCCACAGCGAGTGTGTGTCTGGTCTAAGCACAGACCGGCAGCGAGGAAACGGAGCAGGAGAGTGTGCAGGTGTGACGAGGCCTTATGTAACCCTGCTGCTCTTCTGGTTTCACTGCAGAGAGCAAAGGAAAGTCAGTGGAAGAAGAACCGAGCCGACATCCTAACCTTCACTTTTCAACATCAGACCAAACGATGCTTGGATCTGTTACTCTGAAGAGACTCTGGAGCTGTGGATTTTATCAGAAAAGAAATTGTAGAGAAAAGTGGATAAGTCTTGAACTCACAAGCTCCTTGTTACCTCGGACCTTGAAAACATGTGCTCTCCTTCTCCGCTGTTCTGACTATTGCTGCATCTCTGGCTCCGATTTTCTTCCGCCCCCCCCCAGATCGCATCTTTTTAAACCTCTTGCTCATGCTACGTCTCAGGACAGCGCGCCACAATCGGAGGATAGCGTCATCCGTCCTTTTTCACACACACGATCTGACAGACGCCTGCGAGTGATTGAGGAATGATAAAGTAAAAACCAGTCATGAACCAAAACTGACCCTTCTGGCTAAAGTAATTTGCATCACTGATTAGAAGTGGTAAGAAATAATCAGTAGGGATCACTTCAGTTAGAAACTTAGTATTTCCTCCGTGATGTCTGACGTGATGTCTGCCGGAGGCCGTTTTGTCTACGCGGCATGCAGGCAGCACGGAGATGCAGTACAGTAAGCGGCACGCTGAGTAGGTAAATAACTATAGCGATTATTATTATTCCTTTTTTTGCTTTTGGCCAACTCTGCAGACATTTGATCGCATTAGTCCCGGTGCTTTTTTTTTTTTTCCCCAGAGAAGAAGGGTGAGCTAGACCGGGATTGGGAATACGATCGCACGGGAGCGCCTGCAAATGATGCCAATGCAAACGACTTCCAGATCCGTATGTAAATGTGACCCTAAACGAGTAGGACTGCGGTCGCGTTTCTGTAATCTCGCGCTGAATAAAATATTATTAAACAATAAATCAGAACGTTTTATCGTTTTTAACTTCCAGAGCCTCATCGAGCAGATTCGGATTTAGAAACAATTATTATTAGTGTTATTATTATCTAATAATAAAATAAATTTAGAACTGTTGGAAGTCTGCGGATTGCAGGTTTAACTCGGTATCCTAGCACAATCTGGTGCAATCATGACGCGCAATGGCGCAATAATAACGTGCTGCCTCGCGTTAGAGATGCTTCAGAGCAAGAGAGTGAGAATTTACATACTAAATATAAACGAGTGCAGTGTGACGATTAAAATGAACTCTAAAAAAAAGATGAACCATTTGTGTATCCATCTTGCAGGGTGGGGGAGGGGTGGGGGTGGGGGTGGGAGGGGGGTTGTTCGTGCTGCTTGTATGACTTTTTGAGCTAAATAATGCAATTGGGTTGAAATAAAATTAGACATTAAATATATGATTGCATGTCCATCGATTATCTTTATTTATTAATGGTTACTCATCTACGCACGGATTCCTCAACGGAAAAGCAGAAGGACGTTCTGGACCACCAACAGTAAAAAGCCTTAAACAGAACAGATCCTTCACGTTACGTGCGCTGCCAGACAACAAAACCCAAAACACAACAACGACACAAAGCTACACCGCTGTCCAAGAGGATCCTGAACAGGAAACGTATTGAACGCGAGATTGCTTTTCCTAGTCGACAACTTGCCTCTACAAATACCAGACGACTAAAGAACCAAACCCAGAAGCTACGTGTGCAAACAAGATGTCCGGGGCACTCGGAGCCAAAGCCAGGATCATTTAGAGTCAACAGAGCGTTCAAAGACATTCGCAGCGTTTATTTTCTATTTTTAAGTTCCGGCCTTTCGGCTCATTACACGCGAACACCGCGTCGCACCAACCCGCGGCAGGAAATTTCCCCCGCTCCGTCTTTCCCGCTGCTGCCGAACTCTTTGTCCTGAGAATCCTCCTGCCCGCTCGCTTCCAGCGCGTAGGTCGAGCGGTCGAGCTAATTGGCCCGAGCTGTCGACTCAAGGGTTAATTAAACCCTCGACCGGAATCGTGTGGTTTCGAAGAGAGTCAAAAGGTGCAAAAGGTTTCGTGCTTCAATTCCGGCCACGCTGAAACCCGCGTTGTGTGTGTGTGTCCGGATAGAAAACTTGCTAATTGCTCATCACAGTTAAAAGCGGTGTGAATTTTCACTGCGAAACCATCAGCAGTTTTTTTTTTGTTGTTGTTTGTTTTTGTTTTTTTTTCACCATATGTTGAGTTTTCACTTGCACAGGAACTTATATGGCAAAAACGCTGCACACTAACAGACTTTACAAATGGCGTTATGGGGGAGTTTTCTGTGAGGAGACAGTTATTCCAAGTTTATGGAAGAAAGAGCTGTGCTTTGGAACAACTTTTTATACAGCGGTTTCCGACATGGGAGTCTCTTTTTTTTTTTTTTGCTGTCTGGCCGTTTTTGTCTTATTAACTTTGAGAGAATGAGGAAACGAAGAAGGCTGATGAAGGAGCTACTGTTTCTAGCTGCTATGATGTCATTGAGAATGAGATTTGTGGATGTTCAGGAAGATAAATGAAATCAGGAAGGGATGGGGAAAAGGAAGTCGTAACAAATGGTTTCGAAATGCTGTAATATAAAAAAAAATTATCACTTAAATGACGCAATTAAACACTCAGACCACCATATGTTTTCTAGAGATGAATCACCAGGGACCAGACGATACAATATCACGATACCCAGGGGCCGATTCGATCAATACTGCGATTGGAAAATTAATTTTGGATTTAAGAGTCAGTCTGGCGATACATGAATTGCCAGATAAAATAATCACGATACGTCAACAAATAAAAAATTTTTTTTTCCCCAAAATGCCACAGAATAATAATACCACAGCCAAAGTGATTCATTCCTGATGAATGTATAATTTATTTAGTTCATTTAACATGATAAAATTAAATTATAGAAAAATGTGGTGACATTGAGCCCATTTTCAAGGTGGTTACTAAAAGATTTACAAAAATAAGTTGCCTTCAATGTTGCATTCATGCTCTTTAAGAGAATTCTGCAATCATCTTTCCTGAGTATGAAACGTGCAACGCTGCATCCAAAGATTATCCTCAATCTTAAAGATCCTGTCCAAAATCCTGCCAAAGTAATCAGGCATGACATAACGCACTGCGTTTCTGTTAAAGACAGCGAGCCCATCTGCTCAGTTCAACTCATCTGTTCTGCTACATGTGATTCTCTCTCTCTCTGTATTACACTAATGTTTACATGCGTTCACATGGCAGGTGATTTTATCCAAACCCCCTAATCAGAACCCGAGCAGAGCATGGGGTACGACTGACGCACCTCTGTGCTGGGATTCGAACTCAAACACTAAACAAAAACAACCAGCTTTTAAGTCTCTGGGACTCGAGACATTTTAAACAGGGACCCGGGTGCTTCACCATACAACCTGCTTTATTTGAAGATGCGTTCTTTTTTTTTTTTTTTTTTTTTTAAGAGATTATATAAGCGTTCGAATCAAACTGGGACTTGTGATGACATTTCTGGTGAATGAAGGCGTAGGAGACATGAACGTTTATGTAAAATGGATAAAACTTTATGATTATTTTTATAATCGTTGTTGTATTTTTGGTATATAATATTGGTCTATTATATAATAAACCAATTTTCAATCATTAAACAATCTGATGATAATCCCCCTCAAGCAAAACCCTGATATTTTACAGCTTATCACATTCTCATTTCCCTTTGAGGAAACATCAGAAATCAGCATCGCTAATCAAAGTTGCAACACCAACAAATCGAGAATCAACTCTCGTTGATATTAAACTGTAAACAAGCCCTGAGGTAAACAATTACGACGATAAATAAATAAAAAAATCAACGAATGACATCACATCCTTTTTTTCCTCGTCATTAACAGACTTCAGGACATCCGATGCACACTTTCGATCAGATTAAAGGCGAAATTAGCCGCGACACGTCGGGTGTAGTGTGGCTCTGAAGCTGGGAGACTGAGTCACCTGAGGTGCGGGGGAAAAAAAAACCCTCACAAAAACATAAATAACAATCCTGTCGCCAAATTCATAGACAACAGATATCTATTTAACGCTCTCTGGTTGTGTAAACGAGTGTGTGTGTGTGTGTGTGTGTGTGTGTGTGTGTGTGTGTGTGTGTGTGTGTGTGTGTGTGTGTGTGTTTGAGCAGGGAAATGAGGAGCAGGCCGGTGGAGTCATGCGAGTCGATACGGAGCTGATGTTTAACCCGGAGCAAGCTTACATGCTGTGTACACGTAAATAAAAGCGGAGAGATCAGTCATGATGGTATCGTGGTAGACCACTCTAAGCAAAGATTAATGCCTGGGTTAAAGCTTTCGAAAATATCATGTATATATCAAAAAAGATCCAAAAGAAACGCATTAGCTCGGCCAAAGTCTTCGTTTTTGGTTGAACAGAATCGACCAGACTGAAAAGTTCTATAAGCTATATTGTGTAATTAATTATAGTTATATAAAGATATACAGCTGATTAAATACAATAAGATACCAAGAGTGGCATTATCTTCTAACAAACGTAAAAAAAATATTTAAAAAACATAAAATAAAATAAAATAAATCATTGGAGTCGCTTGCTTTATTGGAATTAGGCAAAGTTTCAGGTCTGAGCCAGACTGTTTTGTTTTGTCCTCACATCACTCCTAGTCTGGTGTCTGGGACTGAGTGCTGAGGTGCAGCACACACACACACACACACACACACACACACACACACACACCAAGGAGTGTGTCAAGTTCAAACACAGACGCATTATTAATCAACACATACGCTCGATAAGGAGCAGGTTTGTTTGTCGGCTTGGTGCTTGTCATCATTGTCCATCATACAATTAAAAACGTGTTTTTTTTTTTTTATAATAACAATAATAATAATAATCACAAATCACACAGCACTCATCCTAAGTGCCTGGGTTACGGATTTGTGGACAACCATGAATGGCTCAAGAAACTGTTTATTTTTCTGTAGCCAGCAGCTAGTAATCAGTGATTACTAAGTGATTATTTTTGTAGCAGGAAATGTTACATGAAAATATCTCTCTAAATGAAAACCTTTTTGTTTGTTTGTTTGTTTATTTATTTATTAGATCATAAAAAGTAAAAAAAAAAAAAAAAAGGTCAAATATTATCATAGATTACTGTAATAAATCTGATCGTGTTGGTCAGTCCAAGGCTACCAAAAGGTAAAAATAAAAATTTCAGAAATTGAAACAAATTTTAAATGCCAAATAAATATAATTAACATATTAATTATAAATCACTGCACTGAAAAGAGAGAGAGAGAGGGAGGGAGGGAGGCAAGGTACGTGCATGATATTTGTCACGCTAAATTGTTTTTTTGTTTTGTTTTTTTAAGACAGTACATGATGTGTGTATATTTTGTACGAGGCCAGACAAATTTCCAAACGTGTGATTTGCTTACAATTTTTATTGCATGTTTGGGATTCAGTTGCACCCCGGGTTGCCAGATCACAATGATTAAATCCCGCCTAGGCAGTGTTGAAAATCTGACAGTAATATTTAAATATTAAGAGTTGTGTTTACTCAAGGTGGCGCGGTGGCGCAGTGGTTAGTGCGGTGGGTTCAGTACCCGTCCGTGTCTGTGGAGTTTGCGTGCTCTCCCCATGCTTGCTCGGTTTTCCAAGGGTACTCTGGTTTCCTCGCACAATCTAAAGACATGCAGATTAGGCGAACTACCGGAGTGTGTGAGCGTGTGCATGCTTGTTTGTCCTGCGATGAATTGGCGCATGTACAGGATAAGCTGTATAGAGTGCGTAAGTTTACAACCCACTAAAAGTATTCCAATTTCTACTTGCCCAAGACAATTTTTTTTTCTCCCTAATTTAATCATGTGCAATTCTCACGCATCAAGAGAGGGTGCGGATTGAGCCGCGCTTCCCCCGACGCATGCGAACGCGTTTTTGCTGCTCGAGCATCATTATGGGACGATAAAACATCCCTTCCACTTGCGTCCAATCTGCTCTCTAGACTCCCGGCTACAGACGACTGTAGCATCAACCGGGAATCGAACTCGCCATCTCCGGATGATACAGCAAACGTGTTTCCATTGGACCCCGAGGCTAGGGAGCATCAGGACACATTTTTGATCAATAAAGTGGCCAAATTTAGGGGGTAAACCTCCCAATCTGGCATTTGCACTGATATCCATAAAGGCGACTGCATGCAGGTCATGTTACTAGGCCTGACCTTGTAAGGTTGCCTTTAAGAGACTTTTACATAAACATGAGTCGGGTGCTTATTCATATTCAGACATAAAGACTTTGGAAACAGGTTAAACTCCGATACGTCAAGTCATCCAAAATCTCTTCTGGATTTCCATTTTAAACAAACCAGTGTCATCAAACAGAAAAAAACTAAAGGCACACAAAAAAAAAAAGCTTCTTCCCCCCTAGCAGCGTCTCTCATCACACCGTGCCAAACTCCATAGACGTTTAAACTTTCCAGCGATTTGCATTACAGAAATACACAGTGCGCGGGACTCGGGATCACACTCGACACTCCGCCTATTTATTGCTGCGCACACGTTTTATTTTTGGTGCAGCTGTTACTTAATCATCTCCTGCTAAAAATCCTGCACAGATTTTTGCAGACGTTCAGGAGACTTTTCCGTCTCTCTCTCTCGACATTTCGTGTTGTTCTTGATCTGATTCTCGTGTGCAAATGTGTGTGTTGGAAATGGTTTAAACACACCTGCTTACTTTTGCTTACTTGGAAAATTGCAACACACATTCGGCATTTTTAACCCTTTTATAATTAAGCTTTTTTTTTGGTTATATTTTCATCTTTTAAATTTTAACGAGTTAGTAATACCATAATACAATTGGTATATAAAGGGACTTTTAGTGGCGTCTATTTCAAATAACTTGTTCTAACTATCTGTAATAAACACACAAACACACACACACACACACACACACACACACACACACACACAGTGTTATTCACTTTCTATATCGTTTTGATGCTCTTCCATCACATCAGGTCACTGTACGGGTTTTTGTACAGGAAAAAATGCCCATGTTCCCTGAGTGGGAGGGGCATCCTGCTTTGCCTCCTGTCAATCAAAGTGACAATTAGCACTAGCCAATCGTACGTGTTTGTGAGTATGTAGAAGAAGGCGGATAGTTTGAGGACTACTGATCAGAATGTTCCAGGTTTAAACCACAGCACCACCACGGTTGGGCCCTTGAGCAAGGCCCTTAACCCTCAACCCTCAAGGCTAAATGTTGTAATGTAAATGTTCAGGGTGTCAGGACGAGCATGTATCCGAGGGATCAAATGACAAAAATTATTCTTTTTCCATAAAAAAACTAAAACCAACAAAAAAACAAAAAACAAAAAACAAAAAAAAACAACCAAAGCACCATAGCATGATCGACATTTAATCTTTGCTTCCTTCTCACACACCCTGTGGGAAAAAAAAAAAAAAACATTACAAAAAGAGTCCCGTGTTCTCTATCCAGGATTGGTTTCCGATACGCCGTGTCTTTTCTGCCAGGTTTACACACGACACAAAACAACAACACAACGACAGCATTAAATAATTCAATAAAAACAGCTAGAGAGACACTACAGAACTGTAGATTCAGCCACTCGACACACTCTTATCTCCGTATCTCCTCACGCCGCCGTACTGTTACCCTCCGTAAATCAGCGCGGCCGTTATTCATCCTCCGTTAACCGCCCCTCGAGTGCTTCTCCACATCTGGCATTTCCAACGCTTTTAAACCGCGAGCTCGGACGCCCCGCCGTCCGCTAACATTTGTTTCATTTCTGTTTTTTAGTGCAGGGTTCAAAAGAAGTGGTCCCACCCCCCCACACACACACACAGAGGACGCTCTGGTGATGTGAATGTCAGCTGTTTAATAAAACAACATCTGCGTCTAAGAGCAGGCGCGAGGTCGAGGTGTGTGTACACGCAAAAGTGTAGTGACGTTATTCATATCTGTAATAATGTTAAACAAACTAATCCATGAAGTCCACACATATATTCCTTGTATGTTTCTTGAACAAAACGTAATTTTTATAATAATCCCGACTGATCCAAAAAAATGTGCAATCTTTAATACATCCTAAAGAACATGAGAAGTAGGGACGGGAACCGCGAGGGACCGAACGATACGATATTATCTCGATACTCTGGTGCTGATTCGATTTGTATTGCGATTGACAATTTTATAAATATCAAGATTCGATATTACATTTTATTTTAGAACTTCTTGTGATTCTAAACCAACTTTGCAAATAATTTGCTCCTACCACACAGGACGCAGTGAAGAGTTTAGGATTATAGAGGAACTGCGACATTACAACGTCCTTAAATGCAAAAATTTCTTTTTATTATTATTATTATTATTTTGGAGCCAAACACGGATTGCCACACAGCAGAATTCTGACACGTCACTGAAACATTTCTCTAATGAGAAGTCAGCCGAAAAGCCTTTTTTAAACAACCCACAAGCAAGAAGCAGGAACATCAGACAGCAACCTTCTCAGAGTGACCTTCTCAGAAGGACAATATGAAGGACAACTTGGCTCGACAAGGACACGCTCAGCTCAGTCCATTAGGAACGCGACGTCCTGACTGACAAAGCCCTGGCTAGACAATGAAGGCGCGGAGGATCTCGGTCCAAATTCTGTAACTGTAGCTCCTCCCTCTGAGGAAGAACCAGAAACAGAACCAGAACCAGGGAAATGCGAGGACAGCAAGGAGGCGTGTATGTGTACTGACTATTTCGTGATTAAACATGAAATTATTCTTCATTAACACAACGGGTGCGTTCAACGATCGCGAGTCGGAGAGCAAGAGCAAAGTGCAGCATGTGGGATTTCCACTAAAGGAAAAAAATTAAAGAAAGCAAACAAGGCACAAGTGTAAATAAACAGAAATAATAAGACTTAAGAAATAATCCAACTTACCGTCTTTGAGTCTAATTCGTGATGCGGCTGAGCTAGGACTTTATCTACACTGGCGGCGTCGGCGAACGTGACGAACCCGAAGCCTCTGTGGAGCAAATAAACAGACACACGGACAGGGACATCAGGAGACAGCGGAAAGAGGACAAGAGGAAATAAAAGACACACGTTTCATCATGACATCATTTCATTATGTATCATCACGAACAGGAGCGATGTGTAAATTATTTTTTTTTCTTAATTGTACAAATAGACATTTTTCGAGATTTCTCACGTTGTTGTTACTAAACTGAATGATGTGAAAAAATGTCATTTAAACGAACATGATTAGTGTGTAACTCATGCGTGCGTGTTTTTGTTGTCTGACTTGGTGTATAATACAGTTACAAATGTGCTAGTGATTAAACACAGCCAATAGGTGAGAGAACTGAAGGTGCTTAAGTATGATTTTGGAGCAAATTCATGCCGTGACATTTTCAAATCTAGATTAAAAAAAAATTAAATTAAATTTAAAAAAAGAGACAGGAACTAAATTAAATGGTAATAACTCTCTTTTTTTTTTTTTGGGATGCATTTCGGTCAGTCAGGTGATTGTGTCCAGTGACACACTTTGACAGCATTACAGCTCTAAAATACACACACACACGTCAGCCTGCATTAGACAGCAGCATTAGTCAGTGTAACACAGAGCAGGTCAGGATGCTTTAAATATAGCAGCTATCAACGCTCGGCTCTGAGGAAGCCGCTCAGCGTGCACGGAAAGGAGGACACCACACACACACACACACACACACACACACACACACACTCGCTCTATTCCTCTCTCTCTCTAGTTGCTGTACAGACCCCAAGTCAATGTCAGACTGCATTAGAGCAGCAGCTTTTGCATGGCCGGCTCTCCAACTGCCAGAGAAACACGAGGCAGGGCTGTAGGGTTGCCAGATTCCCACGAACTCCCACTTCATCTTGGCGATTCACCTGCTCAGACTGACCTAATAAGGATCGAGGTGCATTCATGCAGAG
This sequence comes from Clarias macrocephalus, assembly GCA_011419295.1. Lineage (NCBI taxonomy): Eukaryota > Metazoa > Chordata > Actinopteri > Siluriformes > Clariidae > Clarias > Clarias macrocephalus. Next base: position 2,848 of record JAAGKR010009020.1, on the reverse strand, counting down.
GAACCGACGTGACAAGAACTGTGGCGCGCCAGACACGATTTAAGACGACAACAAGAAATAAACTAGAAACGCTTCTTTTGAGCAAAGAATTATTATTTTACATCATAGATTTTTTTACCTTCACTCTACGTATATTTGAAGGTGCTGTGAGTACAATTTTAAACAAAACAGTAAAACAAATACATCCAGAAAGCATTTCAATGGATGATTATGTTGTTGTTTTTTTAACAATAAATAAATAATAATAATAATTTCTACTGAAATGTTCATAAAGCACCAGGTTCCTCGCTTCGTCTGGCGGAATCGATCCTTTGATTTTCTTTTCTGTTCGGCTTTTCTTAAATCTCACCAGGTGTGTGCAGTGTCAAATTTCACCTGGGAAAAGTTTCTGGTGCATCGCGCGACCTTTTAACGTGCAAACTGGCAACCTTTGTGAGACAGGGGTAAAAAAAAAAAAAAAAAAAAAAACCTTCTGTTTTGGAGCTCAGCTGTGGCGTGTTAAATGTGCAGAAAAGGAGGACAGCACACATGCATGCACCCCCCCCCCCCCACACACACACACACACACCTCTACAATGTAAGGTTGCAAGTCAATGTCAGACTGCATTAAAGCAGCAGCAGCAGTAACAGCAGGAGGGTTTGCACTGAGCTTTTTTTGTCCTGAGCAACACTCCGGTAAAACCTCGTGCGAATGAACAATCTGCTTTTTTTATTATCGATGATGATGATGATGATGATGAGACTTTAATTATTTTACCTTGAGCGTTTAGTTGTGGGGTCTCGCATCACCATGCATTCTCTGATCTCGCCAAATTTGCTGAAATAGTCTCTAAGGCTGTCTGCGGACGAGAAGAAAGAGGGAGACAGAAGGGAAGAGAGGGAGAAGAAGCAGGGTCAGTCATTCTATCACTGCGCGTAAATAAGCGCCCCTCTGTGCCATGCGCGCGCAGGGGTCGAATAGAGGACTCTGGGATAGACAGACAAAAATATCTCTCTCTCTTGCTCTCAGTAGATTCATAATTTTTCTACACTAGATACAAGATAAAGATAAAAAGATAAAGATCATGCTTTACCTGGTGAGGTCTGCCAGCTCAGGCCACCGATAAACATTTTGCTGAAGAAGGAAAAAACAAGGGAAATAAAGAAAGAGAGACAGAGAGAGAGAGAAAGAAGTGAGTTCCAGTTCCAGGTGCGAGATCGGCCATGTTTCTGAAGGTGCAACAATGTAACAAAAATAAACACAACGTTCCCTTTGAAGTAAGAAGAAAGAGATACAAGTTGCGTTTGATGTATTGATGTATCCTGAAATTGTATTTAAAAAAAAAAAAAAGCAAGAAAGCAAACAAAGCCGCGGTGTATGTGTATGTGTGTGTGTATATGTGTATGTATGTATGCGTGTGTGTGTGTGTGTGTATCCGGAAGGACTAACGGGGACGACGCTGTCTCTTCGCTTTCATTTCACAAAAAAGGACCAAAAAATAAAACACACACACACACACACACACACACACACACAGAGGCAGCAGCTCCGGGGTGTGTGATCCGCGCGCGCACACACACACACACACACACACTGAGAGCGGAGAGCTGGAGCGCTTACCCCGGGTCATGCTGTGTGTCGCTCGGGCTTCCGGACGTGGCTTGGCTCCCGTCTCCATCCATAGCGCGCTGTCTCACCAAAAAACTACAGGGCAGTAAAACTACCAGACACACACACTCTCTCACTCTCTCACTCACTCACACACTCACTCACTCACACATACATACACACACGCGCGCACTCACTCTCTCTCGCGCACACACTCATACAGAACCGAGAGAGAGAGAGAGAGAGAGAGGGACGCGGCGCAAACAGAAGCGCAGGAGGAATATTACCCAAGCGGGAAGGCAAAAGCGTCACACGTGGGGATCAGACTCAGCCTCCTGCTCCGGCCCCGCCCTCTAACGGCCAGCAGGAGGGGGCGTGGCCAGAGAGCTTGACGTCAGCGCGAGGACAAATCTCCGCCTTCTGGGTTAAAAAAAAAAAAAAGGCGAGCGAGCGAGAGAGAGAGAGCGCGAGAGAGAGAACTCGGGAAACCACGCCCCCTGTTGGTTAAAAAATAAAAATAAAAAGCTGCACAGAAAACAAATCATAAATGTCTGAGTTTATAACTGGGAATTTGTGTACAGATCAAATAAACAAAAAATATACCTGACATATTTAGTAAATGTAATTATTTTTATATCACTTAAACTCACATTCTCACACACCCACACACACACACACACACACACACACTTGTTTGGGCACATGAGTTCAAGTTCAAGTAGACTTTTATTCAACCATATACACTTTAGTACACAGTGAAACGGAACAACGTTCCTCCAGGACCAAGGTGCTACACACAACACGAATGAACAATGTAAATTACTAGCTAGTTAACTAACTAGCTAACGTAGGAACCTAATTAGCCGGCTAGCTGAGACGAGACAGATTGACACTTCAAGTTAACAGAAAAACAATCAAAGTTTATACGAAAGAGACATCATAAAACGAGAGCGACAACATGACATTTTAATACTTTGTGGTAATGAGGTAATGAGTTGAGGTAGAAGTGGGAGAAGAAACAGTAAACAGTAAACGTTTCTATTTTACTGTAAGTAGCAGCAAGTTAAAAATAGTTTGTGCAAATTTACAAGTAATGAATATTGTGCAAAAGAGCCTTTACAGGTTGGTGTGTACAATTTTTGTTGGTCAGTGTGTTTGCGAGCGTGTTGAAGTTGTGGTATATTTTCAGTAAATGAAATCCTTTTCATACCACCATGGCACTTATCCTATCGAAGGAACCATGGGGCACAAGGCGGAGGA
>JAAGKR010009019.1:0-28395 GCA_011419295.1 Clarias macrocephalus | reverse complement strand
CTCTTAGCGAGAGCTGAGTGGTGCGCTTCCGCCCGCTACCGCTGGCCAATCACCGACGCGGAATCTTGTAACCAGCCAATCAGAGACCAGGAAACTTACACTTGTGTGAAAATGCAAATTTTTAATGACGTAGGTGTAGTTCCGCGACCGGTCTACAGGGGCGCACCACTGAGGTTAGAGAACACACAGTGTGTGGTATTTTTTCAGGTTTTTGTGGTATATAAGGTCTTAGGCCCTAAAAGCGACAGAAATGATCCCTAGACTTAGATAAAGGTGCCTACGTTGCTGGAATTATAAGGACATGTCCCCTGTCCTCATAAACCCAAATGTCCTCATAATGCTGGTGCGTATTCAGGTCAAAAGTCCTTGTAAACCACAAAAACCAACACACACACACACACACACACACACACACACACAAATCATTCAGACAAACTAAATAACATCTGGCCTGAACTGATAAACACACATGCACAATCACAGTGATCTACAGTACAGACCAAAAGTTTGGACACAACTTCTCATTCAAAGAGGTTGAATTTGTATTATGGCAAGAAAAAAGCAGCTAAGTGAAGAAAAAAGCAGCTAAGTGAAGAAAAAAACGAGTGGCCATCAGAAAAAAGCAGCTAAGTGAAGAAAAAAACGAGTGGCCATCATTACTTTAAGAAATAAAGGTCAGTCAGTCCGAAAAATTGGGAAAACTTTGAAAGTGTCCCCAAGTGCGGTCACAAAAACCATCAAGCGCTACAAAGAAACTAGCTCACATGCAAACCGCCCCAGGAAAGGAAGACCAAGGGTCACCTCTGCTGCGGAGGATAAGTTCATCCGAGTCACCAGCCTCAGAAATCGCAGGTTAAGAGCAGCTCAGATCAGAGACCAGGTCAATGCCACACAGAGTTTTAGCAGCAGATGCATCTCTAGAACAACTGTTAAGAGGAGACTGTTTGAATCAGGTCTTCATGGTAGAATATCTGCTAGGAAACCACTGCTAAGGACAGGCAACAAGCAGAAGAGACTTGTTTGTGCTAAAAAAACACAATAAAGAAAACTCTTTGAATGAGGTGTGTCCAAACTTTTGGTCTGTACTGTACATCCATCTTAATTTGTTCATACCTACCTACTTGTGCTGCTCTTTGCAATTTTTGCACAATATTTATTTCACTCGCTATTTACACACTATATTTTTGTCACAATGTCAATTGCTTACTGCTGCTCTTCCCACTACCTCAACTCATACTTCATCACAAAAAAAGTACTGTAATGTGTTACATTGTTGGTTTTTCATGTAGCTCTTTGTTTGCACATTTGCACGTGCACTGTGTTGTCTATTGTGTATTTTTTGTATAGAAGTTGATAGTTTTTTTTTTTTTAGGTTAACTTAAAAATTTTAAAATGTACATCTGTCATATCTGAGCCAGTCAGCTAATTAGATCCCTTAGTTAGCTAGCGGGTTTCAGTAAAGTGTGTTGTTAATTTATGTTGTTGTATGTATATAGCACCTTGGTCCTGGAGGAACGTTGTTTTGTTTCACTGTGCACTAACTGCATATGGTTGGAATGACAATAAAAGCCTTGATTTGACTTGAATTTTTTCAACATTGTGTCACGAAAGTGTGGTTTCAGTGGAGGCATAATTGCAGGAGATTAAGATTAAAGATGTTTCTAATAAAGAACACAAACAAACTCTATACATGATCAAACTAAACAAACTAAACATGATCAAACTAAACATGAAACGAACAAAACTGAGAAACAGAGCACATCAATCAAACAGAACAGAACAACATTTCACCCAAAACAGATACTAATACCAAACAAAACAGTATAACAACAGAAGACCCAGACTTACTCCAAACCTGGCTACTTAAAACCAAAATAATTAATCAACTAAGTTCAGGTGAGTGCTCCCATCACCTGACCAGAGGTACATCCTGGTACATAAAGTCCAAAAGTCTAGGGGTCATTCTAGGGGTCATTCCTGACAGTACCCCCCACCAAAAGGCACTACTCCAGAACACCACCGGAGGTCCAGGGTACCCTCCCCAAGGTCCTGTGTCTGGCTTCCTGACACAGAGGCTGCAGATTGTGCCCTTTGGGCAGGGTGGCAGGATGGGCAGGACAGGAAAGATTTCTCCCTATTCATGAGGTGTAGCAGAGACGAGGTGCAGGCAGCAGCGGAGCGGGGCGCCGTTGAAGCCTGGTGATGGCGAAGTGGGCACTGGCATATTCTAGAAGATCTGGGCCTCCACTGAGGCTCTCTAGAAGATCTGGGCCTCCACTGAGGCTCTCTGGAAAATCTGGGCCTCCACTGAGGCTAACTGGAAGGTCTGGGCCTGCATGAGCTCCTCGTCCCTTGCAGCATGGCAGACGTTTATCTCCCTGATGAGCTCACTTGCTCGCTGTTGGAGTTGAAACCGCTGCCGTCGATACTCGTCGTTCTCTGGCCTCAGATGACACTCGGTCTGGGGGTTCCTCCTCACCCTGGTCACTGCCGCGCATGGACCTCCTGGTCCATACCTCACAGTCAGTGCGGGGAGCCACATTACCCTGAGCTCCGTCGTGCTGTGTCTTGAAGGGCACGCATCATATCGTGAGCCGGGAGCCTTCCCAGCTCGGCTGTGCCACTCGCTCACCTCCTCCAGTCTCCTTTCGGGGCGTTCCACAGGATCTCACTCCTCTCGCTCCCGCACACTCCGAGATGTCACGCCGGATAGCAAGCCGACTGCCCACCAAGTCCGCTCGCCACAGCGGCAATGTCTTCAGCACCAACTCAACAACACAAAAACCCCACCCCCACAAAAAAAAATTGTCTTGAAAATTGTGTGGTTGTAGGCGAGGCATAATCACAGGAGGTTAAAATTAAAGATGGTTTTTAATAAGTGTAATGAAGAGTCAAAAGATTTTGGGGCACAAGGTGCCCTCTAGGGGTCATTCATGACACATTGTTAGTGCACATTATAAAAGTATTCATAGTGCCAGACCTTAAATTTGTACACTGATACAATTGAATCATACACAGTATAATTACCTGCAGAAAAGAAAAAAAAAGTAATTGCAGTTAATTATTGCAGTAGGATGAAAATTCCCCCCATTGTCACACAGAATTAGATAGCAATTATACACAGTAGGAGAAACATGGAATACACCAGAGGCTAGACATATTCTTATGCAAATTCATTTTTATATGTACATATGTATGTGTAGTTCTTCAGGCCCTTCACTTACATAGCATTGCTCTGTTTTATTTTATTTTTTTCTGATACGTGAAAATTGATTCACAGAATCATTTCCAGTTCATCATAGTGGCTGATAGGAATTGATATAGTGCAACTGGAATACATGTACCATTATAAAATAAAGCTGGCTAGCTCTCAAAATGGCATGGCACTATGATGGATTGCCATCATTAATCACATCAGGACTGGAGTGCAAGACCCATGTGCAAAAATTTTAATCTTCAGCATTTTCAAGATTAAAGCCATATGGCAAGGTTAACATTTCTTTGACAATGAAGGAAAGACAGGAAGCAATGTATTCCCAGACTGCCTTGCTTAAAACCACTGCTATCTTTTTCTGCCTCATTCACCTAAGTGCTCTTATTTTGAGTTAGCAGACAGTAGATGTTCTGCAACAAAAAGTGAGTTAATTGTCCACATCTACAAAACATTCAAAAAAGCTCTATCTGTTTATACTTTTTTTTTTTAAGTCTTACCATAAAAAAGCTGTCAGGTTTACATCTGGCCATGTCCCAACTGAATGATAGGAGACATTACGCTCCTCACATAGAGAATGTCACAGAGATGTGTACAGTACAGTGGTTCTTTAATGGCACAGAAGAATTATAAACCTGTGATAACATAATGATACTGGGATATTATGGAATGTGTAGAATAAAATCTATGACTTGGTTCTTCCACAGAAATAACAGCATCATCAGTATTGATGAGGTTAGCCTTTTTTTTTTATAATATCAGTAGCATTTGATGAGCTGGGACCATAAACCGTGTGTAATGTTGTTTCAAATTAGTTCTATTTTCTATTTCTTTGTTCTGGTTGTTTGCAGCTGTTACAATAAATCTTGTGACACTCATTCCCTTTCTAGTTCTGTCGCCTTTGATTCAAAGCTCTACTAATGATGTTGAATGTCTCCCATCTGAGGTTGTCTTTATGTTTATCATTACATTGTTGCTTTCACTGTAATGACACTGAAAAGCATTTCCCCAATCTTTTTTTCTTCTTCTTCTTCAAAAAAAGAAAACCTTTGTTAATAGTAAGGTTGTACACTAGGTTATCTGTATACAGATGTTATTCAACCAGAATTGGACTATTGCGGCACCCTGGGGCAGCCTTAGGGTTTTTCGTTTGCTGGCTTTACATCGCTACGTGGAGCTATAACCATAGACTGAGACATCCAGCCTTAGTTCATTCTTTCTTTCTTGGGATTTGCACATGACAGCAAAAAAATTCAAGTTAAACATTGTAATTAACTGACAATCACAGTATACATGTATTAAAATACTAAAATTACAGTACAAATTTAGAATTGTAATTAAATGCAGGCATTTTTTTATTTGCATTGAATTGAAGCAAAGTGAATGTTTACACAGTGAGCCATTAAATTTTAGCAGGTGTAATTAGAAAAGTTACGTATGCGTGTCAAAAGGGTTTTGTGTCATCTTATACTTTGTGTTCTTTAATTTGTAGTAGAATTATTAACTGAAATAATTTAAACTAAATAAAAATTCAGACATTGTCAGGACTTGCTGCTGACCAATGTCAGTAATCAGCACTGGTGTTTCTGCATTTTTGTGATAAGAATGAAATGCAGTAGGTTGTTATGATCATTATAATTTTCTTTAATAAATAATGAAAACATTTGTAAAATGTACATTTCTACATTCCAATAGCACATAGTGCTGTGCACGCAGTTTTAGTCAAAGCGCATGTGCACTGCTTTGAACTTGAATAAATAAACAGACAGGATCAGCCGTTAATTTCCATCAACTTGTTTGTTGTGAAATTAATAAGTCTTCTTTCCAAAAAGTTTATTGCCAAATAAATGTTTGCTATTAAACTAATAGCAAACATTAATTTAATAGCAAACATTTGCTATTAAATTAAAAACGGACGTATGTCAGATTCTCATCTCCTCACATGCTGGAGCCCCGCCCCCTGCATTTAACTCTTCATTCACATATTCAGATGTAAATAAGTGCTATGCTGTTTTGTTTGGAGGGAGTGACGTGCTGATGCATGTCCAACAGAACCTTTCCCTCAGAACATGGTTCGTCCCATAAATTCTCTCGAAGCATTTCAGGCTTTAAATAGCAGTAATCATCATATGCTTTTTTTTTGCAACATAATTTGTTTTACCCCAGAGGGTTAAATGAAGCATGTATTTCAGCGCTTGAAGAGCTTAGTTGTGAGCAGGGGCAGCAGAAAACGAAATACTGTATAGCCTGGAGTGACTGGAGTAAGCCTGAAGGGGGAAGGGGGAATTTTATATTTGCATTTAAATGTGGTCTGACATTGTGAAAGCACACAGTGTCAAAACAACAACAGCCGAGAAAACGAGAAACTTACCGATTCTGCTTGGAGCAAACCAATTAAATTGTTATGATGATTATTATTATTATCAAATGTAAGATTTTATTTTGGTCCAGTGCCAGCCAAAGTGTGAACGAATATCAAATTAAGCTTATACAACATAAATATTATTTAGTACAACAAAATAATGACGTGGTCCAGTACGCATTCCGTTACAGACAGACCATTAACAGCTAATGTGGTAATGTACAGGACTAGGCACAGCTAAACGCTCACCTATCATTAAATCCCTTAAATATGGATAATCATCTGAAACATGCAACTTTAAATGGCCACTTGCTCTATGCTTTCTTTGTGCCACCTGGCGGTCATTTCAGGGATGACTTTAAAAGACTAAGGGGGTAGAAAAAAATGCAGAACAAGGAGGTCATTGAGAATGGTTGTCTTGCATTAACTGGGTGAGCAGAGGTAACAGACAGACAGGTGCTGACCTGTTTTCGGTTGACTGGCATGGTGCAGGGTGGCGCAGGGTACAACTACAAAAAGAATACAACAAAAGTAAAGCCTCAAGCACACTACTCACCATCAGGCTAATTACTGTAGCAGCCCTTTAAAGAAATAATCTGTGCTAAGTTCCGAAGCTCCAAACTCTGCATGTTTGTTTCTGTGATGTCCATGTTTCAGAAAATTTTCCTGCATCAGTGATAAGCAAATAAACATGTGTGTTTGTGTGCACTAACTGTAAGTCCACCATCACAGTGCCTCTCCTTAGCTCAAAGCGTATGGCAACTTTGGCATCTTCAATCTTCAAGTTCCTTTGCGTTCATAGAAGTGGTCAAGCAAATCACTCAGGTCCTGATATGATAGAGCTCAGTACTTCTTAATGATCATCTAAGGGCCCTGCCATCAGGTCAGAAATGTGCAATTAGCACTGGGAATAAGAAGTAAGACGTGGTCTACAGCACCGTAATGGACCTTTTAATTTAGCATTAATTTAGATATATAAAGGCCCTGTACTTTGGGCAGGAACCCAGACTGAAGGGGAGAACCAGCTCACAGACGAGGTTCTTTGAAGTAGTGCTTCTGGGTAGTGGGTGGCATGGTCTACCAGGACCAAGATGTACTTATGCCCACATGCTTATTTGTGAAGGGGCTTGATGAAATCCATACATAGCTGCTCAAATGGGACACTAATGATGAGCAGTAGAGTAAGCAGGGAAGAAGTAGTCCTATGAGGCGCTGTGTTCTGACGCAGGAGACTTCTTCCAGAAATGTTTCACCCCTGGTTCCAGACAGGCCACTGGAAATGGTCTCAGATCTTCTATTTAGTATTCCATGCACCAAGAAGCACCTAAGAGAGTGAGCTTGTGCCAGATGCATAATAGTGTCCCCTTTGCTTCATGGAACAGAACATGTTGTTCCCACCTGAAGTTGCCTTCATGGGTCACCTGAGAAGGTGAAGATGAGAGATTAGAGGGAGAGTGTGGCTTAGCTTCCTCCTCAGCAACCACCCTATCCTCAGACGCTTCTGCAAAGCATGCAGGGAGAGGGTAAGGGTGCCACTTTTGGGGCTGTCATAGGTGGTGACATTGTTCAGTTGAGTTAAGTCCATCCTTAAAGAAAAGCAGGGCGAATTAAAACCTAGAATCAGATGAACTTATAAGTCAGGAGCTACAGTATATACACAAAAATCTTCCATTTGTCTCACAAGTACCTTATCATGAAACAGACATTGGGAGACTCCCTCACATCTCCATGGATGCAGTTGCAGAGAGGACCACACAATCACACTCCCAGAGGGATAACTGATGGGCAAGCTGAAGAAACCATACTTTCCATGTGTAGAAGAGCATTGACCTGGAAACTGGTCCTCCCTGTATAAAACCCTTTGGTTTGGGTGAGTCGTCATAGATGACACAACCACCTACCCCAAGCCCCCATGTTGGAGAGGACCAGAGCTCCATGTACAGGCTGCTGTACTGGCTGCCCCATGCTGACTGATCCAGAGGAGCTCTGGATCAGTCAGCATGGGGCAAATCACCATGCTGACTGATCCAGAGGTCCTGGGATCTGAGATGTGCGTATATGTGCTTCATATTATGTTCATAATGATGAAAAGAGATGCCCTAAATTATGAGGCACTGTAAAGGGCTTAAATCAAACTTCACTCATGCACACACACACGTTAAACACTTGCATACACATATATGAGATGCACGCACATATTCAGTAATTATGCGAATGTCCTGATTCGTGAATATGTCAACATGTCTTCGTTAAAACGTAAAAATGTGTTGCGCACCATCAGAAGACATGAATGAACAAATATAAACATGAAATGCTTCAGGCTTTTTTATAAAAATAATCTGGCTTTTTTGCTGTTTGTGTCCAGCATTGAATAATTATTTCATCCATTATTTGACCACGGCTGGAAATAATAGTTGGAATGTGTTTGTGGATTTATGACTGAAATAAAGCTGTTCTTCCGCGTGCGTGAACCCGTGGCTCGTACTTTCACTTTACAAAAGGTTCAGACATACCACCACAGAAAGTCATTGCCCCTTGCAATAATGCAGATCAAACATACTACACCTGACCATAAATAAAAAGGAATATTTAATCATATACGCAAAATGTATTTCACTTAAATATTACAGATTAAAACAAGGAAAGTAGACGTGCTAAGCTCTAGTTCATTGTGATGCAGACAAAAGGTTCAGGAAGGAAACAGGTTTTGTTATTTTACAAAATCTGAATATATTCAGTAAATTTATGAATTACACCCCAAGTATCCAACTATGAAGTCTGATTTAATTGATACCATTAAACATTTAATTTGTTTAATGGTATCAATTAAACAAATAAAATGTTTAATGGTATCAATTAAACATTAAACATTTTATTTGTTTATTTGTTTCCGTCTATGTTTATGTTTTGCTGGCGAAATACATTTTAGGCAGAGATGTCTACTCGGTCTTGTTAATTCTTTTTAAACCCCTCAATTCTGCCAATTTCCCCATCAGTGAAACCGGTTTGATAACTTCACACCTATCGTGAATGAAAGGTGAAAAGAGGGATTACAGTAACTGGGGGTTTGCATGTGTTCACCTCGGAGCGCGCTGTCGCATTGTATTGAGCGAATAGACTAAAACAAAAACAAAATCATGTTTGCTTCAGCTTTGGAGACAATATTGTTTTAGGCTAACTTTATTAAAGATTATACACTTTTGTATTCTTTGTTGTACTTCGTCTTTTTGCACACGCGTGTGCATCTTTAAATTTGAACAGAAAATAATAGTGGGCTGGTAGGCACATTATTTTTTCATGTAACTTAAACGGCTGAATGAAGTTAAATATACACAATAAATTAATAATTGTGCTTGCTTTACATTTGAGCACTCGTGTAAATAGCTTTTTCATTATATATACTACCATATCATATATGTGTGGCTAATACTGTTGTATTCATATTTTACATTTCATGCAGTTTGTAATTTACTTGCAATTGTACTTTTGAAATGTTACCTATGAATGGCTTTAAAGGAAATAGGAGTATACGAGAGTGCTTGTGATATGCACGGGAAGACCTTTCCGTTTGGAGATGGCGTGGATTTATTAATTAAGAACTTTACCGGAAATAAAAGGAAACTGAAAACACAAAATAAACAGAACTCCGCCATCCCTACACGAGAACGGATGGGCTCTGGAATCTAAAGCAAAAACTTGTATCCTCTCGGGCATTATGCCATTACCAAGGATTTATTTGAGAAGGGGGGGTTGTGTTTTTTTAGACAGACAGAGGCTTGGGCTTTGCCTCCGTCTTTTAACAGCACGCTTTGTCTGTCTGGCAACCTGTGTATATGCCGCGCCGGTGCCTGTTTAACAGTTTAAGCATGGCTCTGCCCCTCGCGCAACCTGCGTCGTTACAGATACTTTGTGTAATTCACAAATTTACTGAATATTTTCAGATTTTGTAAAATAACAACAACTGTTTCCTTACTAGACATTTTGTATGAACGGAAGCTCAGCACGTCAGTAATTTGGTCAAGTTCTGTTTAATGCAGATTGACCTGTATATCAACTTGATAACTAGCGAATGCTATTAAATGCCTCATATGTTTACCCCAAGGTTGAACATGACCAAATTATAGCATAAATATGGTACCTTTACTAACATTTAAAACTATTTAGTATTATAATAAGTGGTGCAGAGGTGTATAATAAACCGAAAATATAAACACAAAAAAGATGGACAGCTATTTATTTAATTATCATTATTATAATAATAATCATTATGTATCAACAACATCCATCAATGCAGTATGTCTGCATTTGTATCGATAAATCGAATGCGTTTATCACCTTTTGATAAAAACGCTGCCTTTTGTAAAGTGAAACTGCGAGCTGCGGATTTGGAATGAATTTTAAAGAAAGATTTAGGGCATCTCATTTCATTATTATAAACATAATTTATGAATTACACTCGAATGGGCGGTACAGCTCTGATTAGACTACGTACAGTCGCCTCAACATATCGGAGCCCAAGCCTCATTTAAATTTTTTTTTTAATTAATTAACGTGCTTCAAGGGCACTATCATCGGCCCCTATGCAGAAGAAGTCTTTTGTGTCCTGTCTCAATGACTACCGTCCTGTTGCACTTACACTCACCATCATGAAGTGCTTCGAGCGGCTCATCATGAGACACATCAAGACCCTGCTGCCCCCCTCACTGGACCCACTGCAGTTTGCGTACCGTCCTAACCGCTCAACGGACGACGCCATCTCCACCACACTCCACCTGGCACTGACACACTTGGACAATAAGGACACGTACATTCGAATGCTGTACATAGATTTCAGCTCAGCATTCAACACTATCATTCCCCAACAACTGATCGGGAAGCTGAGCCTGTTGGGCCTGAACACCTCCCTCTGTAACTGGATCCTGGACTTTCTGACCAGAAGACCTCAGTCAGTATGGATCGGGAACTGCATCTCCAGCACCATCACACTGAGTATTGGAGCCCCACAAGGCTGTGTGCTCAGTCCCCTGCTGTTCACACTGCTGACTCACAACTGTGTAGCTACACACAGTTCGAATCACATCATCAAGTTTGCTGATGACACGTCCGTGGTGGGTCTCGTTAGCAAGAACGTTGAGTCAGCGTACAGAGAAGAAGTGCAGAGACTAACGAACTGGTATAAAGACAACAACCTTTCTATGAATGGTGACAAGACAAAGGAGATGGTTGTTGACTTTAGGAGGACACAAAGTGACCATTCTCCGATGAGCATCAACGGCTCCTCGGTGGAGATCGTCGAAAGCACCAAATTCCTGGGTGTCCACCTGGAGAAGGAACACACTTGGTCCCTCAACACCAGCTCCCTGCACAAGAAAGCCCAACAGCGTCTCTTCTTCCTCAGAAAGCTGAGGAAGGCCCAGCTTCCACCACCATTCCTGACCACCCTCTATAGAGGAACTATCGAGAGCATCCTGAGCAGCTGCATCAGTGTCTGGTTTGGGAACTGTGCCACATCGGACCGCAAGACCAACAGTGGATAGTGAGGACAGCTGAGAAAATCATCGGGGTCTCTCTTCTCTCTATCGAGGACATCTACATCTCACGCTGCATTGTGGCTGATCGGACACACCCATCTCACACACTCTTCACCCTCCTGTCATCTGGAAAAAGGTACCGAAGCATTCGGGCACACACATCCAGACTGTGCAACAGCTTTTTTCCACAAGCCACCCATCTCCTCAACAAAAAGGGTCTAGACTGATAAACACACACAAACACACACACACACACACACACACACACACACACACACACATTATCACTCAGCTTAACTCAACTACCTCAAAACATTGAGACTGGACTGACTAATCAACACATGCGCAAACACACTGATCTACACTACCAACTATTGTACATACCAACCTGTGAATGGTCTTTTGCACAATATTCATTACTATTCATTACTTTTTGCACTTTGTAAATACTTGCTGCTACGTTAAGGAACGTTTACTGTTTCTCCACTACCTCAACTCACCACCTCAACACCACAGAGTATTATGTTATGTCGTGTTTGTCGCACTGTCACTTTGTTGCTCTTGTTTACATTTGCATGTGCACTTTATGTTGTCTGTATTTATATATATATATATAAAAAACGTAGATAGTCTTCCTCTCTGAGTTGGCTAGTTAGTTTTTGTTCATTTATGTTGTAAACTTATGTTGTCAAGACAATCTGTCTTATCTCCGCTAGCCAGCTAACTAGGTCTCTTAGTTAGCTAGTTTAGTTTTTCTGTCAATCTAAGTTGTAAATTTATGTTGCATGTAGCACCTTGGTCCTGGAGGAACGTTTTTTCGTTTCACTGTATAATAACTGTATATGGTTGAAGTGACATAAAGCCTACTTGAACTTGAACATACTAACACACACATGTCAATAATGTTAATACACACAGACTCACACACCATACACACAATCAAACACAAGCACATTTACTCGTCACACACAGACTGACACATCCACATGTCACACACCTCTCTCCCTCACTCTCACACACACTAACCCTCACACACTAACACGCTCACACACACACGTGCATGCATGCACACACATGAACACATACAGTACAGACCAAAAGTTTGGACACACCTTCTCATTCAAGAGAGTTTCCTTATTGTGTTCTTTATTGTATTCTTTAGCCCAAACAAGTCTCTTCTGCTTGTTGCCTGTCCTTAGCAGTGGTTTCCTAGCAGATATTCTACCATGAAGGCCTGATTCACACAGTCTCCTCTTAACAGTTGTTCTAGAGATGTGTCTGCTGCTAGAACTCTGTGTGGCATTGACCTGTTCTCTGATCTGAGCTGCTGTTAACCTGCGATTTCTGAGGCTGGTGATTCGGATGAACTTATCCTCCGCAGCAGAGGTGACCCTTGGTCTTCCTTTCCTGGCGCGGTCCGCATGTGAGCCAGTTTCTTTGTAGCGCTTGATGGTTTTTGTGACTGCACTTGGGGACACTTTCAAAGTTTTCCTAATTTTTCGGACTGACTGACCTTCATTTCTTAAAGTAATGAAGGCCACTTGTTTTTTTTTTGTACTGTTTTGTACTGTACATACACCCATATTACAAATGTTTACACTCACGCACGCACACTCACACACTCACACACACACACACACACACACACACACACACACACACACACACACACAAAAACACCTGTCACGACATACACACACACACAAACACACACACACACACACACACACACCTCTCTCACGACGCACACACACTCCACATACACACACGCACACTAACGCACTCAACAAATATTTATGGCCCAAACTGATATCAGCCCTGTATAGTGTATGATGTGTGCAGGTTGTGCGGTGCAACCAGGTGGCGATGGCTTTTTCGCGGTCTTAACAGACTCGAATAACACACAGGTTGTGCGGTGCACCTGGGGTGGCGATGTCACAGGAAGCTTGGGCCCGTCATTGTTGTTTGCAACTATTATTATTATTATTATTATTATTATTATTATTATAACTAGCTGAAGTATCTGTCGATTATTATGAAAGAGTTTGTAGAAATAGTTAAAAGGTTAAAGGTAATAATAAGCTGATCAGCTATAATGTAATTAATTATATTATTATTTTAGGTTGAAGCCTAGGTCTGCCTGTCTTTCTGTATTGCAGAACTCTCTAACTTCTTAATACAAACAAATAGCATTTTGTAAAGTTTAATATCTTTCATCATCAGCCAAATACACTCCCTGTTTGGTAATCGGAGAGTGAATCACAGAGGAGTAAATCAAAGTAGATCAAATAATGATTGAGTTTTCTCCTAAAACAACCCCAGCATGTTAGAATTCACTTAAACCACTTCTGCTTTGGGGAAGATTTGGCAACTTCTCCTATTGCCTCGCTTAGTTGCAAGCTCGGGTTGATTATAACTAAATTTAGCTGTCTGAACAGCCTTTCCAAGCTGTCCAAAGGCTGCTATGCAGTTGAGTCAATCCTTTATTTGAATGTGTTGTGTTTTCTGTGTTTGTGTTACCATGGGTTACCAGAAATAGCGTGCATGTCTATGAAGTAATCTACACATCTATGAAGTAATGGAAGATGACCAGTTGTTCACCTCCTCCAGTTTAAGTTTCAAACACCTAGTCCAGGTTGTCCGTGCCTTCTTTGTTTTTTCTGTACCCTAAGATAATGGATGGCGTCTAGACCATATGATTGATAATTACAATTATCTTATGCAGTAAAGTTGAGGGATACCCTTTGATAGGTAAGAAACTAAAGTGGTGGTGGGGATGAAAAACTTTCATGAGAAAGAAATTGTTACAATTGACAGACACAAGACTAAATTGAGCCACTCCACAGGACATACACACCCTGCTGTAAAAAATATTTAGGTCTGCAGAGTTCTGTAAATATTGGGAAGAATTCTCAATATTTACTGTACAGCAACCCTACTTTATTATATTCATGGTCTTTTTGATTGCTGCTTTGACAACATGTAGAACATTTGAGACAAGGTCATATACAGTGGTACCTCAGATTGCGAGTAACACAGTTTGCAAGTGTTCTGCAAGACGAGCAAAGATTTGTAATAATTTTTGACTTGAAAAACAAGTGAGTCTTGGATTACCTAGTATCCTGTAGCCGGCTTCACACACACATACAAACACACACTCTACACAGAAACTCTGCTCTGTCGCGCTTATTTTAAAAAGTAAAGTGCAGGTTTTTTTTTTTTTTGGTTTACAGCAGTGATTTCGTTAGTATGTGCTCACGCGAGTGTCATTAGCAAAGTTCCTTGCTAATTTAGGATGGGTAAATTACAGGCTTTGATCATCGCTCATTCCTCAATTTCAGCCTCCATCACGAGTGACCCTTCCCTGGTTTGGGACATCCGCTGCCAACTTCAAAAGCCAAAGAATGGTACTCTCTGCACTTTTCTTCTTGACTCTCACTACCCCCTCCCTCTTTCCTGTTGTACTTAAACAAAAAAGCATCTTTTCCTCAACCTCCATCTTCTAATATATGCGTTTGGCTTACCCCTCTTAAGGCTTTGCATTATTTATACCAAATTGCATTTTGATGAACATAATTTGTTACATGTGAATTTGTTACATGTTGAAATTAATGGTCTCAAATAATCCCATTTTAGACCCCTACATTACATGCAAACCCATTTTGCAGACTTGTTACGCAGGTTATAAAAATAACTTTCCTCTCATTGGGTTGTGGCTTCTTTTTATATGTGGATTACACTCTGTAACTCTGTCAATCTGTTTTAACATTCTGACACTGTGCCTTATTAAACCTCATTTAAAGGAGCTCAAGGTTGTTTAGTGGTCATGTTAATCAAGGTTAGATTAAATATTCCCAACAGTCATTCCACGCAAATGATTTTTCACATAGCTTAAACGGGAAGGCAAATGTGTTTCTCTCTCTCTCTCTCTCTCTCTCTCTCTCTCTCTCTCTCACACACACACACACACACACACACACACACACACACACACCCTGCCATTCTGTTGAATGATGTTGATCAAGTTGATAAAAATCTTAATAAAAATTAAGTATGTTACTCCTCTTTTGGGAAATATTTGCAAGGACAGGCACTAATAAGAACACATCAAATTAACTTATTTTGTTACTCTGCTCATCCTACACAGTAGTG
Source organism: Clarias macrocephalus (assembly GCA_011419295.1). Classification (NCBI taxonomy): domain Eukaryota; kingdom Metazoa; phylum Chordata; class Actinopteri; order Siluriformes; family Clariidae; genus Clarias; species Clarias macrocephalus. Next base: position 13,139 of record JAAGKR010009019.1, on the reverse strand, counting down.
ATGAGAAGTTTGGTTTAATTTACCAAGCACCCAGCAGAAACCTTAACATTGTGTAGTGTAGTGTAGTACATTATTTCAGAACAAAAAGGTGTAAACAAAGGAAAATGTATTATATTATATTATTATAGTAAGAGAATTTTATATTTTAAAAGAAGTTAATTCTACTCTCTTCTTCACTTCCTCATACGTCTGATATTAACGGGTTAAGCCATGCTTGTCAGGCACGAACGACGAAGTAGCGATGAGGTAGACCCAGACACAGAGAAGCAGAGGTGGTCTTGAGATGCTTTGGCTGGGTGAACCGGAAGCTGCATGTCATGAAGAGACGAGAACCAGATCCGTGGTCAAGAAGCGAAAGCAAGAGTTCAAAACCCTTAATTCCGTCAGCGAGGCAACTAATCCAAAATGTGAGATGAGAAATGGGAAAACAAAGCAGAGTCAAAAATGTGAAAACTATGAAACAAAAACGCCAGAATATTGAGGCGAAAAACACAATAATCCGACAGCGAGATAGCGCACTGCGCTTCCTTATGAGCCGGAAGAAATCAGCGCTGGACAGTTTACGATATGTCGTAGCTGTGAAACGTGGAATGTAGGGTTGCTCCGTCGCATAGAAGATGAGAGCAGGAGTACGGCACATGGGTTGATCACCTTGGACACAGTGAAGGGACCGATGAAGCGAGGTGAGAGTTTGTATTGGGAGTGTTCTCAGAGGAATGTCACTAGTAGCAAGCATGACTCTCTCCCCTACACGGTACCTGGTACGGTGGCGATCAGCCTGTCTCTTGTACGACCTGGATGCTTGCAGCAGGCTTCGTCTGGCTCGTTACCATGTCCGTTTGCAGCGGCGGACAAAATGTTGGACCGAGGGGTTGTAAACAGCAGTGGCTGGTAGCCCAGACAGCACTGGAATGGCGAGAGCCCTGTGGAAGCAGATGGCAGGGAGTTGTGAGCATATTCGACCCACGGGAGGAACTTACTCCAGGTGGTGGCATTGTGCATGGTCATGCACCGGAAGCGACCTCCATTGCTTGGTTCTTTTGTTACGTTTGGCCATTAACCTGGGGATGAAAGCCAGAAGACAGGATAGGAGTGACTCTGATGAGTTTACCAAAAGCCTTCCAGAAGCGTGAGGTGAATTGCGGGCCTCAATCTGAAACTATGTCAGTAGGGAGCCCGTGAAGATGGAAAACATGGAGGATCAGAACAACTGTCTCTTTGGCAGAAGCGAGGTTGGAAAGTGGAACCAGGTAAATGGACTTGGAGAACCGATTGACAATGGTCATAATACTGTACATGTGCTCCCATCTGACGAAGGTAGGCTTGTTACGAAATTCAGCGAAATGTGAGACCAGGGGCAGTGCGGTATGGGTAAGGGTCTGAGGAGGCCAGCTGGGGGACGGTTGTTGTGTTTACAGCGGGCGCAGATGTTGCAGGCTGCAACAAAGCTGGAAACATCCCTCCCCAATGGGGGCCACCAAAAGCCAGAGAACTACAGCAGCATGGCATCTCTCAATAACCAACAGGCAGATCTCCTCAGAGTAGTTTCCTGAAATTCGTAGTGTAAGAGGATGGGTTCGCTGTGTGATGGCTGGCAGCGGACTTCCGTCTAGGGCCTGAACCGAGAATGGAGGTTCTACTGGAACACATGGGGCGAGCTCCTGGAGGTCAGCCTTGAATGGAGGTGCGCGTCGACCCGACCAGCAAGATCCATGATGCCATTAAGGTCGGCGGGTAGCTCCTGAGAGATGAGTTCATCCTTGACTGCCTCGGATAAGCCTTCGAGGAAGACGTCAGATAGGGCTCTGTCATTCCATCCATTGGTGACGGCGAGGGTCCGAAATTCAATGGCGTAAGCAGAGCATGTTCCTTGGCGAAGTCTTAACAACCTGCTCCCGGCCTCCCTGCCGACATGAGAGCGATCAAAAACCCTCTTCATCTCCCTGGAGAATGCCTCAAAGTTGTTACAACATGGGTCACGGGCATCCCAGAGAGCCGTGCTCCACTCCCGGGTGACGTAGGCTACTCGAGATCGCTCCGAGGAGAAGGTGGAGGCTTGTAGGTCAAAAATCAGTGAGCACTGCAAGAGAAAAGATCTCTGATGTACCCAGCTCTCCTTCATAGGTGGGCACAGCTGGTAAGCATGGCCCGTGTGGGGTCTCAGGGCTTGTGGCACACGTTGAGGATAACCAGAGCTGTTACATCTGAGTGGTGACGTCGTTAGAGTCTGCCTGTTGGTGAGGAGTTATTGCTGTTGTTTCCCGAGGAGGGTGCCCGTCCATTACGTGTGGCCAGATTATTCTGTCAGGCACGAATGACGAAGTAGCGAAAAGGTAGATCCAGATGCAGAGAAGCAGAGGTGGTCTTGAGACGCTTGGGCTGGGTGAACTGGAAGCTTCGTGTCGCAGAAATCAGTGCCGAATGAGAAACCAGTGTGCAGATGGGGCGGTCCGGAGGTGTGTTAGGAGAGATGACAGGGTGGGAAAACATGGCTGCGTGATGAGAGGAATGATAGCGTGGGAAAGTAAATGTCAAGGGATGAAAGCGGACCTTGAGCGTGGTGTCTGCGTGAATTTGTGACAATGCTACTACCTTCCTGTCTCTTCTTGCATATGTTCTTAAGGTGCTAATGCTCCCAGGCTTACTTTCTCATTCTCTGTCTCTCTCTCTCTATCCTAATGAAAAAATACACTTTTGTGTATTATAAATATATTAAAATATTTTATAGTACAAATATACTAATAAAAAATGTACCATCAGTTAATATATAAAAAGTACACTAACGTGAGAATCAGAAAGCTTTTATTTCCAACTACATTTCCCTTGTACCCCATTGGACTATGGTTCGGAAGGGCCCAGGTTCAAATCCCACGACCACAGTTGTCCCTGTTGGGCCCCAGAGCAAGGCCCTTAAGCCTAAAATATATAATGAGATAATGTATGTCGCTCTGGATAAGAGCGTCTGCCTAAATGTAAATGTTTTGGTGACAGAGCTTCCAGAAACGACAAAAACACAGAACACAGAGATCCAATTATTTCTATTGGTGTACAATGTACTCACAATTCGACGTTCAAGCTGAGATCCTGAGGGAGAAAAAATCCATCCAGCCAGCAATTCAAGCAGGAAGTTTCAGCTCAGAGGGAGGTCATGCACTAGACGGACCAATCGGTGGTCTCTCTACAGGACAAACTTAATGATTTACACTGGAACATGTTCCAGCACACTGTAGTCTCTCTTTTGCGGTTCAGAAAAGCGATTCTGCTCCCTGAAGGCCAACACAGTGACACTGAGGAGACACTACTTCCAACAGGCAATATGGACTCCCAACCAGAACTCCACATAGGACTTAACACTCCGACTTAACACACAAAACAATCTCACTACCCATAACAATACACATCACACATTACATTACATTTGCACACCACTGAACTTTGGTCTGTGACGTTGTACATTATTCTGCACATTCTGCCTATTGTCTTACTCATTTCTGGACATGGTTCCTATATTCCCCATAAATTGTATTTTATTTTAATATTTCATGATTTGTACATAATGTAATTTTTTTAACAACTAAAAGTTTTTTTTCTATGTTTTTCTATATTTATAATATGCTATTTTATTATTATTTAGTTATTATTTTAAAATGTTTAAAATGTTTAATTATTTCTGCTGTCCAAGTATTCTCTGGTAAATGTGTAAATGTGTGAAGCCAACAATCAGCTGACGCTGCTCTCCAGCAGTTTTTACACACTGCTGCTCAGGCTTTTGCAGATGCAGACACCAACATTAACCAACTCTGTTCTGGACAACAATAACAGTGTGTGGAGACTGGGTACCACACATAAACCAATTAAAACATTCCCCAATCATAAGCCCTAAACTGGGATAAACTGAGAGGGTAGTCTTTTTCTCAAAAAATGCAACACAGAACAGAAACAGTGGATTGAGGAAGACTTCAACCCTGCTGACACTCAAAGCATGTGGCACGGGATTCAGGCAATCACTGACTTTAAACCACGCATCACAGAGCCTCCACCCAACTATGGTTCACTCCCCAATGAGCTTAAACTCTTCTACACTTGGAGACATGGAACATGGAGCTCATGCTCCGGGCAAAGCTGATCCCTGGTGAGAAGCCACTCTTACTCTCCCCCTCTAAAGGGTGCCCTAAGCAGGGTAAATGCAATGGAAACTGGTTGCCATGATGGTATCCCTAATCACATATTCACAGCCTGTGCAAAGAAACTGGCTGAAATCATGATATTTGTAACCTGTTCTTTCCTCTGCTGTCCTTACCTGCTCTGTCACTATTGCACCCACACCCACCCAAAACCTAACTGCCTCCCACAGTGTATCCACACTAGCTTATCACCCCAACAAGCCAACAGAAATCCACACTGATTCACCTGGAAAACCCCAACACATACAGTACTGTAAAAACGTATTAGTTCCCGTCGTGAATGTGTTCGTGATTTTTTTTTAACTCTTAAATGATTAAGATCATTAAGCTAATTTTAATATTAAACAAAGATAACCCTAGTAAAAACAAAATGTCTGTGTAGGTATAGACAGGTCAGAGATGCAGTTTTTGTCAAAGAATACGTAATAATCCCAACAGATAAATATAACACCGGGGAAAAAAGATTTCTCAGCTGGCTCATGAAATATCATCAGACTCAACACATATCTCACACATTTCTGTTCAGTTTAGTAATGTATTTTGAAAAATCATATTCACATAAATGAGTCTTGCACATACATAAAAATGTGCAAGAATTTTGAGCAATCATCAGCAGAACAATATGCATGATTCTTGGCTGTTGAAGAGCTGACCTGATGTGTCTAAGAGATGGCAGTTAGGACTCAACACTTTTGCTCCTGGCTGTCATGCCTCACTATATATAGTTTACACAATTAACCAGAAGACCGTCATTAACCTGTTGCCCTTTTGCAGAACTTGCCTTGACCTAATAAATTGATTGAACAGGTGTTTTTTAATAATTACTGCTTAAGTGCCAACTAGTTTGCTTGGAGCTTTTCTACCCAATTTGCCTTTTGCAGTTCCCAACTTAATTAAAAACTGTTCAATAAATGTAACCATAAGTGGAGGATCATCTATTCTTTAATTAATTATTGATGAGCTGTTATTGTTTTTCATTTCTAAATATGTCATCTACATACATTTATTACATGTATTTATTATTTACCAAAATTATCTGCCATTAAAAACATGAATTGTTGTGGCTTAGTGGCAAGTGGCAAGACATTTAATGGTAAAGAACATTCCAGAACAGTGATATGCATGAAAATAATACTTAACATTCTGTTGATACTCAAATTCTGTTGATAGACAAAAAAGTGACAGACTGCTGGCAGTAACAGCAACATATTGTCAACACCAGAGAACATTGCTTAATTAGGTGAAAAGGGTTCAGTATCTACTGATCGGTCTATTTAAGGAATTAAACTGTCAATAATACTAACTTAATAGAAACATTTACTATGCATTTTAAGTACCACAGACCAGGGTATAACAATCACTCTATTTAAAAGTGGATGAGGACATCCAGAAGTGTTACATTAAGCTGATATGTAAAATCATGAAAAACAAAATAGAGAGAGAACATGGTGGCACAGTAGCTACCTCAAAGCTACCTGCTGCCTCACTGCTCCAACGTCCCCAGTTCAAAACTTATACCAAGTTACTTTCAGTGTATTTACAATATTAACACAGTAGTATTAAAAGTCCCCAAATGACCTTCTTCTTTGCCCAGCCCAAGGTGTCTCAACTTAGCAATCATTACTGATTATAGCTGGGAATTTCTTTGTGGCATCATAAAAAGGTTTTATTTGACAGCACTCATCTGATAAACCAACACAGTCAAATCAAAGAACCTCAGTGCAGTTCTAAGAAATAGGATGGTAGATATACACCATCCAGGCATTTTCTAAACAAATGAACATTCCAAAATCAGTTTCCACAATTTTGCAGAAGTACAAGTTATTGGATTCAAGGAAGAAGCCCAGACTCCAAAACTGACACATTTTTTGTATTTCACACAAAAAGGTTGATTATAAAATCACATGAAACCACAGCTAATGTATTTCCAGTTCATTACATTAGATGTTGTGATAGCAGACTCACACAGTGGTAGTTAACTGTACTATCATTACATGTACAAACAACAGATGGTCATGGGCTCCATTCTCTTAGCAGTTGACACAGAAAAACAAACAGTCCGAGTGGAAAAGATGCAATGATTTATATGCTCTCTTTTTCAATCATCCATGTACATTTGCTTATGTAAAATATTGTACTTATATAACTGGAATCGCTGTTGCATTTCTTTCAGTATATAAATTCCAGACTACTGTATTATATACAGTAGTCTGGAAGACTACTGTTTCCCTCTCTCACTCACTGGCACACACACACTGACAGACACTTCTCTTTATTCGGTCTCACATGAGGAGTAAGGCTGGAATACAAATAAGCTACTTAGGCTTTCCTTAAAGACAAAATTGTATTTCTGTTTGCCACTCTATGAGTCTTATTATGCTTGTAGCTGCAAATCCTATTGCCACAAACAAGGACACTGATTTGTGATCACAATCACCTGCTTGTGGTCTGAAAAAAAAAAAAAAAGGCACGATAGCTAAGCTTTCCAATGTAATGTGAATAGGGGAAAAATTCGTAGACTATTAGGTCACCCACCATTGTTCCTAGTCTCCTCCTCCTCCCTACAGACCTATTTATATTCTGGCCAAATGAGCACCTGTTTCGACATGGAGTGTATGTGTATAAGTGTCTATACAGAGAGGCCCCAAAAATATACATAAACTTCAACATGAAAAAATATATGTCTCTCTTATGCCTGACGATCACATGGTAATGATGGTGTGTCTATTGACATCTTTAGAGAAAAGAAGAGTTTAAGTTATTTTTTTTTAATGCAAAGATAATTGTTAAAGTGTGTATGACTTTTTGTGCTCCTCTGTATTTTGTACCTTGCATGTGTCTCTGCCATTAGTGGGATGGGCATGTTACGTACTTCTTTTTTATGTCCAGCCCACTTTTGTAGTACTGACTTGTACCTGCTTTACCTTCATTGTTCCTTTCTCCTGCTTTGTGATTGGTTGATTGGACCGGCAATGTGATTTCCCCTTGGTTTTCTGCAAGACTTTCTGTGTATTACCATTCATTTGTTTTTAATTTATACTCTGTTTTCTCTTGGATTTGCATAGTTATAGACTGGTTATTTCTGTTCCTTTTTGATAGTTGTTTTTGTTTTGGACTGTCGCAAGTCCAACTCAAGGCAGGAGAACACAGACGACAGAAGACACAGTTATGCAGAAAAATTGTGCTCTTTAATTAAATTTTTTTCGATCTGAGCTCAACCGTCAGTCACTTCTGCCTCTAACCCCGGCCAGTGAAAGCGATCGCAAATTTTCTCCGTCATGTTCCTTGCCCCGATGTTTTTCTCCCCTCGCAGCCTTAGGTTCTGCCCGGGCCAGTCTCTACTAGGATTAAAGGCACAGGTAAATTAGCCACGACGCCGGCACTTATCGTGTATTCCCTCTGTCCATCCTCGACGGTCATGGGTCGATCTCCATGAATGCAGGTGATCGGGAGAGGCCCGCACGGCCACAAGTGTCGCAAGTCTGACTCAAGGCAGGAGAACACAGACGACAGAAGACACGGTTATGCAGAAAAATGGTGCTCTTTTATCTTATTAAGGGACAAAAAAATGTAGCGAGGTGAAGTCATGCAGAAGATGCAGCCTCCTCGGTCGGGGGAGGCGGCGTCCTGAGCCGAGCATGGCGGACGGCGGCGCAGGTGAGCAGCGAAGGCTGAGGGCTTGGTACGGCCACTTCTCGGCTGTGGTTTCCGGTGCTGTCGGACTCTATGGAGGGAGAGGAGACAGGCGTCAGTAGCGTCGTCATCTGAATCCTACTCACCTGGGGTCTCGGGTTGCACCTTTTATCATGTGCCGGTGACTGCTGGAGGGTAGGGGATTACGAGCTGCTGGCTGTGGAGAATTTCGGCGCCCCGCCCCTGTGTCGCTGTCCACATTGCTGAATGCGTGCTGTTTCCATTTTGAGCAAAAAGCTGCGAGTTTATGTGAAGTGTGGGCTGTAAACCCGCCGTCACAGATAATACAATTTTCATTTAAATTTTAATTTACTAGCTTACAGAGGTGGAAAGTACTAAAATTTTGTACTCAAGTAAATTACTATTACTTCAGTGAAATTTTAGTGAAGTACAAGTAAAGTTATCATTATAAAAATCTACTCAAGTAAAATTAAGAAGTAGCTCATAAAAAATTTACTCAGAGTAAAAGTTACAGGGAACACATTTGCATAATAAAGCTGTTGTCTTTCTTGTTCTTGAAAATCAAAGTGGTCACTTTAATATGGCATTACGTCCCAGTCCAAGATTTACAATGACATAAATAGCTGCTCTGCTGTGCTTGTAGGTTTCATTTTAAGGGAGCTGTGACTTTTTAAATGATAAAAATAAATAATTGATTAACTTGGTTAAAAATTTGTAGTTTCAGTAGTTTATAGTCACTGCTGTAGTGGTTAGCAATATGTATTGAAATAGTAATAATAAAATAAACAAACCCAGAAAAAAGTGCTCTTTTTTCCCCACATTGGCACATGGGAAAAAATAATAACTGAGAGATTATTAAGTTATTGACACTAATGGAAAGAATATCACGATCCAACGTGGCAACATAGCTTACAGCAGGTTATGGTCACTGAACCGCTGGATGTCCAAGTGGGGCCATGAAAACAGTATGGGCTTTATAGAAAATTGGAGAACCTTTTGAGAGCAAAGCTAGCCAATTAGGGCAGGGCGGTGTCCATCCTACTTGAGAAGGTGGTGTTCTCATTTCTTGTAGTATAGGTCATAGTTGCAGAACAGACCTAGTTAATCAGTGACTACCCAGAGCCCAGGCCAGGGAGCAGACAAAGAGGCTAATCTGTCAGAGCACAAACCAAGCCACGGAGGTCCAAGGAATTGTTTGTAGACCTCTGAGACATAATTGTATCAAGGCACATGTGGTGGTTTCAAAGTACATTTATTTAAAAAAAAAAACTGTGTTCAGAAGTGACGTGAGGCAGGGCAGAAGTGAGTGGTCCAGGTGCGTGCGTGGAAAATCGGAGAGTGTAATAGCGGCGAGGAAAGAAATACAGCAATGTCTCATGACTCCTCTTTGTACGTGAACAGCAGTGATCACGTATCGAAGTGAGTTGACAAGTTGCTGGATCGAGCTTGAGCTACTGTGGGCTTTATTACGGGAGTGGAAATTGCTGTGGGACCGACCTGAACAGCAACTTGATACGAGATGGGCGTCGCTCAACCCGCTTTGCTGAGAGTGTGTTGTGAGAGTGTTTCTTTCCCTCTGAATAGAGCTGGGGCACTGAGTTTGCGAAATTTTCGGCCAACTACAGTTGACATCTGTAAAATTTACTCTGACAGTATTTTTTTAATGTACATAAAATGAAGCGGACTTCAAAACAGGTAATTTCTGCCGCTATTGTTTCAAGAAAATTCTCCAAATGCTGTTTAGATGCGTTGCTGCCACCGTGTGGATGTGAACGGCATTGCAGACTCCTTGATGCCCTTGCTGACAGTTTTTTGTGTTACTCCATTGCCGAGAGCCTTTTTTTTTGGCGCAGACGATTTCATGGTGGAACTTTTGGATGTCTTTTTGTTTTTGATGTTTTTGTCTCAAGACTTTTAAAAATATTTTTGTCTTCTCAGGAGTCTCGAGCCTCTGGAACAGATTTTCTGAACTGGGACTAGAGCTTGCTTTGGATTGCAACTGTCCTTGGTTTTTGTGTGGAATTATTCGCTTGGACAATGATTTTTGCTGGATTCTTTACAACTGTTCTTTCTTGTTTTTGAGCGAAGTTTTCTATTAGTTACGCTGCCATATATGGACATTTCAGCACTAGCCCAGTTCTGCAGTCAGGTAAAAGGCTACATTGAGTTATGACTCTTACACAGGTATGTTGGTTGTGAACAATTGCTACGAACTGTTGGATTAACTGTATATAAATTGAGTTTTTTCCTTGGTTTGAACTGTTGTGGAAATTACAGCTGTAAACAAAGAGACTCGAAATGCAAGTTTAATTAAGTGAATTATTTTTATTTTTTTATTTACAGTTCATTGCTTGAAAGTAAATGTTTTTTGGGGGTTTTATTTTGGAATTTTCTTTTGCACCTACCAAATACTGTTTTGTTTCATATAATAAATTGTAAGTTTTGTATCGTGGAATAGGGACATTCCTCCTGTCTTGTGGGCCGATAGAAGGGAAGAAGGGTTGATATGACTTCTTACTCAGTGAGCTGCCATGTACGTTACTAAGTGCAGAGTTTCAATTCACATCAGTCGTATTTACAAAAGGTAAAAGCACAACTAGCAAGGCAGATAAAAATATACTTAAGTAAATTAGGTACATGAATTAAATGTACTAGGGATTGGAGATCTTGTTATTTTCCTAGTTGTCCAAGATACATCACAGGACATAGTCTTAACCCTCATTGTGATGCGGACCCCTACACTGTAGTAAAATTTTACTGCTACACACAGATCTGGGAAAGGGTACAGAAAAAATTCTGCAGCATTGAAGTTCCAGATAAGCACAGTGGCCTCCATCATCCATAAATGAAAGAAGTTAGGAACCACCAGGGCTCTTCCTAGAGCGGGCCGCATGGCCAAAGTGAGCAATCGGGGGAGGAGGGCCTTAGTCAGAGAGGTGACCAAGAACCTGATGGTCAATCTGAAATAGCTCCAGCATTTCTCTTTTGAGAGAGGAGAACCATCCAGAAGAAAAAACTTCTTGCAGCATCATACTCAGTTGACTTGAGGCTGTAATTGGTGCCAAAGTTACTTCAACAAAAAAAAAATGTTTCTCGTGGTCTGAGAGTCTTTCAAGTGCATTTTGGCAAACTTTAGGTGCCTGTCATGTGCCTTTTACTGAGGAGTGGCTTCTGTCTGGTCACTCCACAGAGAAACTGGAGCTTTTTCAGACTGATCATCGACTTCATTAACTTCATTAACAAATAACAAAATTCTAAACATTAGGCAAAAAAATCAGGCTTTGAAACCAGACAATTTACTTGATGCAGATATTAGACTAACCATATCAGATCAGGACCTAGAATAGTGGCCGCCCAGGTTTCTTTCACTCCAGCTCTGGGGAAGACATGTGCCAGGCCCCAGGTGAGGTCTCTCCCACACTGCCGCCACCCGTTTTCAAAACCTCGATCCTGAACTGCTTCGCTCCCCTTCGTACACGATGGTACACGACGCAGTGCTCTTCGGAGACTCCATCGTCCGGCACATCTGTGATACCATGGCTAAAGGTAAGGTGCACACTTGCTGTTTACCTGAATAGTGAGAACAAAGAATGAACTCGTTAAAAGCTCTCAAAATTATTGTAATTTTGATTATAGAAAATAATCCCACTTTTTTCCCCACTTTTTTTTCTTAGCGAATCAATATTGTTTTTAAATATTTGGGCTCATGTGATTGGACCATTCTCAACGAGTCTTTTCCAGCACTTCTTATGGCAAGCGGAGCTGCTGACTGGATGCGATGTGAGTCATGCCTTTATTTTATACTAGTAGTAATGATGCTTAATCACCTGATAAATGCCTATTTACAGGCGAGTATTAAAAGTTTCATTTTAATTTTGTTTGCGCCCGCCCAAAAAATTTTTTGCACCAGCCGCCACTGATTTGCAATTTGAGCTCGACACGTTCATGAGCTCTGTCAATGGGCACCTAAGAGAGATTAACACATTTTCGGCTTCAGTAGACACACAATACCTCAGATTGAAGTAATGCATGTCATGTTCACAGCTTCCTGCGAGCTGTTGCAGAGATCCCTTTTCTCAAAACGTGCGTTCTTAACGGCCAGATCTGTATTCATGAAAAGTTGTGTATTATTCAGTGAAACGGTCTCTGCTGAAAAAAGTTAGGTATCAGTCACTTTACCACAAATAAAAGCTCTTTCTTAGTGTTATAATTTAGTTTTTTTTTTTTTTTTTTTGCTTTCGGCAATTCGGCACGCGCCATGCCGCGAGATCACTCAAGCAACATTCAGGAACTTAAATAAATGTGTTGTTCTTCACGGACTATCTGCCAGATAGCGCATGGAAGGACTTTATCTAAAAGCCAGACCAAGTGTGGCAAGTGTAATGTTGTTACACTAGATTATTGAAATTACTACTCATTAATGGCACCAATGCAGGAGACTTTTATTTTGAAATTTATACTGGGAAAAGTTGAATTTTATTTTATTTTACAATTGATCTTTCCTGATGAATGTGCTTCATATTATTTTAATAATAATAAGTAAATATTCTTATATGAACACAAGTGCTTCAGGCTTTTTATAACTATCATGTAATCATTTTTTGTTGTTTGTGCCCAGCATTGAATAATTATTTCATCCATTATTTGACCCTGGCTGGAAATAATACAGTAGCTGGAATGTGATTGTGAATTTATAACTGAATTACGTGCGGAACCCCCGGCTCGTACTTTCACTTTACAAAAGACAGTGTTTTGATCAAAAGGCTGATAAACGTGTGCGATTTGGAGTTGATTAAGTTGGCAACAACAGGTGTGCCCGAAGAACCGAATTAGAACGATGATCTCATCTTAGATCTGTCAATTCATCTCGGATGTTTCAAGCGACGTACGAAGAACGAACCCCTGGTCCTCAAGGACACCTGGCCTAATTGTTTTCCAATTATCCCTGCCCTACCCACTGCAGATGTGTTCAGTCAATCAAAAGTGGTATAAAGATATCGCTTCTGATGAGATTGGAGTGGGGGAGGGCAAATCGTCAGTGCGTTTGGTAGGGCAAGAAGAGTTTGGAAACATGCAGAGAATGAATAAGTATTAGTTATATATGCATCAGTTCTAGAATAAGGGCTAATTGTTGCAGGGTTTGGTGGTGCAAGTGTAGGATCAATTTTAAAGCCTTTTAGATGTTTTGATATATGAAACAGCAAAATGTATATAAACTTTGTTTTGGTGTATTTTCTACACAGGTGATAACAGACTTCATGACCATGATCATCAGTATCAAGGTGGTAATCCATACCCTAG
>JAAGKR010009018.1:14762-27038 GCA_011419295.1 Clarias macrocephalus | reverse complement strand
CACACACACACACACACACACACACACACACACACACACACACACACACACACACACACACACACACAGGTCTTCGTGCTAATCATACCCTAATATGCTAATTGATTAACGAGGCTGATTAGAGCTGCACTGTAGCATCCACTCAGGCTTGTAATTATACTAATTAGCAGTTAGCGACTAGCAGTCACAGAGGGTCACGGCTCAGGGATGTTAGCGTTAGCTTGTGTTAGCGGTTCTTCTCTCCAGTGTTCCAGCAGCACAGTCAGGTTGACTCAGTAGTCAGGCATTAGCTTAGCAACCACTGATTATTTATATCTGTTATTTATAGCTGTTCTCTATATCTAGCGGGTTACCTTTACGTGGTGAAGTGTTACACACACCTGTTTCACTACATATATAATATTATACTCATAAAGAGAACACACACACACACACACACACACACACACACACACCTCTATCTCCTGCACATTTCTCTTTTTTTCTAACGCTAACTCACCTAATGGCTTTGACTTTTCATATTTATTTTATTTATTTATATGTTTGTTTCTTTTTAATTCAGTGAACATCAGGATATCACACACTCCCAATCAGGAGTCAGGACTGAACAAAGATACACAGGAATTAATTTATTAATTTATCTATTCATTTGCATGTTGTTTGTAAATCGGACGTTACACCTGTGAGTTCATTATTAGCGCGTGTTTTGCGAGCGGATTTCTTCGGCTGCTAAACGAGATTGGGACATGATTTACCGTTTTAATTTAAAGCATTTTCAACTGTTGCGCTAATGAGGTGTAATGCAATCCATCACTGCTAGAAAACAAGTGTGTGTCTGTGTGTGTGTGTCTGTGTGTGTGTGTCTGTGTGTGTGTGTCTGTGTGTGTGTGTCTGTGTGTGTGTGTCTGTGTGTGTCTGTGTGTAGGAGAGGCTGCGTGGTGCCGGTCCCGCCCTGCAGCCTGCAGCACAGAGCCTGAGCTCGTCTCTCTCCGCTTTAGCTCGGTTCATCCTGAGCGCCGAGTCTCGTCCGGCGGAGAGCCTTCAGCTCGCGGCACGGGACTTAGCATACAGCGTCGCGCGCATTTACATGGGTAACACACACACACACACACACACACACACACACACACACACACACAGTTTCTTCTGTTTGATATTGAATAAGGCAGGTAAGAGATGATCACAGCTCCGCCCCTTCTCATTCAGGTCACATGACCACGCACAGAAAACGATAATCTTGTAGGAAAGTGACTGAAATCCGATCTGATAATCAGACTTCTGAGTTCAGACATCACAAGATCAGACTGGAGTCTGACTGTGAAGTCGTACTTTTGAGCGATAGTGTCCTGTTCTAATTGATGGTCACCATGGCAACACTGTTTGACATCATCAGGTGTTTACTCTCCTGACCGCGCACAGGTTAAATACAAGCGGCGTGTGATTGGGATCTGAATTACACCGTGCTTCCTGATGAGAATGAGTACTGTCGCCATGGCAACACAATTCAAACTACATCACAGATTCCTGCAGGTTACTAAGCCTTACGTCCAGCTGTCAGTAGGGGGCGCTGTAGCGGGGATATACAATGTGCTGGGTATACAGTGTGTGTGTGTGTGTGCTCTCCAAAATTAATGTGCTTTTTCTCTGTTAGTGTGAATAACCTCTCTAATATGTGTGTGTGTGTGTGTGTGTGTGTGTGTGTGTGTGTGTGTGTGTGTTTAGGAGCTCTGTTAGTGGATCATGCCTCTTGGGAAGGAGCATCACCCCCAGATGTTTACGCTGCTCTGAGGTAATGTGTGTGTGTTTGTGTGTGTGTGTGTGTGTGTGTGTGTGTGTGTCAATATTTTACCCCAGCTCTGATCTGAAGCCCTACAGTTGCTCTTCATCTGCAGTGTGTAGTTCCTCAGGAGGTTCCTGTTCCCCTGTTTCCCCTGGCTCCGCCCGTGTTCCTGATCTCAGGTGTTAATGAGGTGTGATGTGATTAATAACCCTGGGGTCAGACCCAGTGACAGTACCGCTCGCCACCAGCAGAGGGCAGATCAGAGGCTCTTTTCCTGTTTACCTTCAGGGTTTATAGATGAACAAGGCTGGTGTTTCTCCTGATGTTCTCTGAGGAGAACATCTAGACCTGTGCTGCTCCAGGTTCTCCATAAAGTTCTACAAAATCATTCCATCAATCATCCACCATCACACACACACGCACACAATCTTATTGTATAGATTTATTCTGGAGTATAATCTTATTTATTTTTGTTCCTGCCATCTCCTCTTTCTAAAAGTAACTCCAGTGATTTACACACACACACACACACACACACACACACACACACACACACACACACACACACACACAGACTCTGCTCCTGGTTTATTGCTTTTTCATATTTGCTGTTCTTTTTCATTGATGAAATTCTCTCCTGTGCGCTCAGCGTTCAGCAAATTTAAAACACACACACACACTGATGTCATTTCCTGTCTGCGCTCAGGCTCAAACACACTTCATAAAATGATCAGACCGCACAGTGTGTGTGTATCAGGAGCTGAATCTGGGTTTATCTGCTGTAATAGAGCAGGTGTGTGTGTGTGTGTGTGTGTGTGTGTGTGTGTGTGTGTGTGTGTGTGTGTGTGTGTGAGACAATGTGCGAGTTTAATAAACAGGACGTGTGTAGAATGGAGTTAGTTATGTGTGTGACGTAAAGGAGCTGGTGTTAGTGTCGCCGGGGTCAGGTGTGTGTGTGTGTGTGTGTGTGTGTGTGTGTGTGTGTGTGTGTGTGTGTGTGTGAAACGCAGAAGTGATTCGTATAAAAGTAAATTCAGTTTCAGCTTTGGAGTAAAAATTCAATTTGCTTTAAATCAGCTACACACACACTCACACACACTCACTCACTCACTCACTCACTCACTCTCTCTCACACACACACTTAAAGCTGAGCCGCAGGCCAAACTAAAGTATAATAATAATAATAAATATTGTTGCAAGCAACAATGACGGGCCCAAGCCACCCCGGGCGCACCGCACAACCTGTGTTATTCGAGTGTGTTAAGACCTTGAAAAAGCCATCGTCGCTCGGTTGCACCACACAACCTGCACATGTCACACACTATACAGGGCTAATGTCAGTTTTGGGCCCTAAAAATTTGTTGAGTGCATTAGTGTGTGTGTCGTGAAAGAGGTGTGTGTGTGTGTGCACGTGTGTGTGTGTGCACATGTGTGTGTTAACATTTGTGATGTGTATGTGTGTACAATAGGCTGCAGGCGCTGGAAGAAAAGCCTCACACTCTGATGTTCCTGTGATGTCACTGAATGTGATGTCACAGAACGTGTCACTCAATATAATGTCACTCGATATAATGCCACACAGATAGTTATTAATAATTTTTCGGCATACGTTTAAGACATTATCACGACTGACCCGTTTGAGATATCAAAAATCCCTCTGCAATTTTGCATCCTCCATGTCTTTGGATCTCTTTGGCCCAGTTTGGTGGCGATTTGTATAATTTCCCTAGGAGGAGTATATAAAAATCCATCAGGACGACCGAAAATAACCGGCCTCCTGTTGAGTTTAGCCGCGAGTTGTTCGGCTCGATGAGCTCTACATGTGTACCGAGTTTCGTGTGCCTACGTGAAAGTGTGTATGAGCCAGGCAGCAAAATCTCGTGTGGGGGCCCCTGGGGGCCCTGGGCCACGAGACTCTCAGGCATCCTGATGGCAGCAGAGTCCAACCTGTCTGCTAAGTTTCATGAGTTTTTGAGCATGTTAAGACCCCCGAAACGTCCAAAAGGCTGGGAAACTATGACGACATAGGGCTGATGTCATAGTGCTTGGGCCCTAATAATATAAACTGCAGTGTTATTCTTGTTTCATGTTTCAGTCCTCATTTAATCATTTCATATCACAGAAGACTGGTGTGTGTGTGTATGTCAGGAATCTTGGTGTGAAACACATCTCGCACACATAAGAGGTTAAATTAGACGTCACTTCATTCAGCTGTGATGATGATGTAAACCTCCATTTTTACCTCAAACATCACAAAGCTTCGATTCACTCTGACTGTCTGTCTGTGACTCTGTCTGTCTCTGTGACTCTGTCTGTCTCTGTCTGTCTGTCTGTCTGTCTCTGTGACTCTGTCTGTCTCTGTGGCAGTCTGTCTGTCTGTCTCTGTGACTCTGTCTGTCTGTCTCTGACTGTCTGTCTGTCTCTGTGACTGTCTGTCTTTCTCTGTCTGTCTCTATGACTCTGTCTGTCTCTGTCTGTCTGTCTCTGTGACTCTGTCTGTCTCTGTGGCAGTCTGTCTGTCTGTCTCTGTCTGGTTGTTTCTGTCTATGTGTCTCTGTGACTCTGTCAGTCTGTCTGTGTCTCTCTGTGACTGTCAGTCTGTCTGTGTGTCTCTGTGACTCTGTCTGTCTGTCTCTGTGACTCTGTCTGTCTGCCTCTGACTGTCTGTCTGTCTCTGTGACTCTGTCTGTCTGTCTCTGTGACTGTCTGTCTTTCTCTGTCTGTCTCTATGACTCTGTCTGTCTCTGTCTGTCTGTCTGTCTCTGTGACTCTGTCTGTCTCTGTGGCAGTCTGTCTGTCTGTCTCTGTCTGGTTGTTTCTGTCTATGTGTCTCTGTGACTCTGTCAGTCTGTCTGTGTCTCTCTGTGACTGTCAGTCTGTCTGTGTCTCTCTGTGACTGTCAGTCTGTCTGTGTCTCTCTGTGACTGTCAATCTGTCTGTGTGTCTCTCTGTGACTGTCAGTCTGTCTGTGTGTCTCTGTCTCTGTGACTCTGTCTGTCTGTCTCTGTGACTCTGTCTGTCTGCCTCTGTGACTGTCTGTCTTTCTCTGTCTGTATCTGTGACCCTGTCTGCCTCTGTAACTCTGTCTGTCTTTCTCTGTGACTCTGTCTGTCTGTCTGTCTCTGTCTGTATCTGTGACTCTGTCTGTCTGTCTGTGCATCTCCGTGAGTCTGCTGGTTAGTTCTTGTCCCTGTCTCTTTCTGCTCAGATTACTGGACTCTGTCTGTCTGTCTCTGTAACTGTCAATCTGTCTGTGTGTCTCTGTGACTCTGGCTGTCTGTCTGTCTGTCTGTCTGTATCTGTGACTCTGTCTGCCTCTGGGACTCTGTCTGTCTGTGCGTCTCGGTGAGTCTGCTGGTTAGGTCTTTGTCCCCGTCCCTGTCTCTTTCTGCTCAGATTACTGGACTCTGTCTGTCTCTGTGACTGCCTGCCTGTCTGTCTCTCTGTCTGTCAGTCTCTGTGACTCTGTCTGTCAGTCTCTGTGACTCTGTCTGTCAGACTCTGTCTGTATCTGTGACTCTGTCTGTCTGTCTGTGCGTCTCTGTGAGTCTGCTGGTTAGTTTTTTGTCCCCGTTTCTGTCTCTTTCTGCTCAGATTACTGGACTCTGTCTGTCTCTGTGACTGTCTGTCTTTCTCTGTCTGTCTCTATGACTCTGTCTGTCTCTGTCTGTCTCTGTGACTCTGTCTGTCTCTGTGGCAGTCTGTCTGTCTGTCTCTGTCTGGTTGTTTCTGTCTATGTGTCTCTGTGACTCTGTCAGTCTGTCTGTGTCTCTCTGTGACTGTCAATCTGTCTGTGTGTCTCTCTGTGACTGTCAGTCTGTCTGTGTGTCTCTGTCTCTGTGACTCTGTCTGTCTGTCTCTGTGACTCTGTCTGTCTGTCTCTGTGACTCTGTCTGTCTGCCTCTGTGACTCTGTCTGTCTGCCTCTGTGACTGTCTGTCTTTCTCTGTCTGTATCTGTGACCCTGTCTGCCTCTGTAACTCTGTCTGTCTTTCTCTGTGACTCTGTCTGTCTGTCTGTCTCTGTCTGTATCTGTGACTCTGTCTGTCTGTCTGTGCATCTCTGTGAGTCTGCTGGTTAGTTCTTGTCCCTGTCTCTTTCTGCTCAGATTACTGGACTCTGTCTGTCTGTCTCTGTAACTGTCAGTCTGTCTGTGTGTCTCTGTGACTCTGGCTGTCTGTCTGTCTGTCTGTCTGTCTGTATCTGTGACTCTGTCTGCCTCTGGGACTCTGTCTGTCTGTGCGTCTCGGTGAGTCTGCTGGTTAGGTCTTTGTCCCCGTCCCTGTCTCTTTCTGCTCAGATTACTGGACTCTGTCCGTCTCTGTGACTGCCTGCCTGTCTGTCTCTCTGTCTGTCAGTCTCTGTACTCTGTCTGTGACTCTGTCTGTATCTGTGACTCTGTCTGTCTGTCTGTGCGTCTCTGTGAGTCTGCTGGTTAGTTTTTTGTCCCCGTCTCTGTCTCTTTCTGCTCAGATTACTGGACTCTGTCTGTCTCTGTAACTGTCTGTCTGTGAGCCTGCTTGTTAGTTCTTTGTCCCTGTCTCTTTCTGCTCAGATTACTGGACTTGTCTATGACCTGTCTGTCTGCAGCAGCTTTAACTCTCTCCATATTAGCTTTACCGTCTCTCTGTCTCTCTGAACTCCAGCCCTCTGTCCCAGCTCTCACTGCACATCACACACTCAATTAACCTCACAATAAATTATATATTTATTTTAAATAGATCTTCTCCCTAATTACAAACATCTTCTGATCCTCTCCTTATCTCACACACGACATGTGTGTTTCATCTGAACGCTGAGGTTCCCGTGATAGCCCTCACCCTGGAGCTCTGACTTCTGCTCTCCTGTGCCTGATCTCTCTCTCTCACACACACACACACACACACACACACACACACACACACACACACACACACACACACACACACACACACACACAACTCATCTTTATTTGTATAGCACTTTAACAACATGAATGCCCCAAAGTGCTTCACGTAAATAATAAAATAATATAGTAATATAATAAGATAAAATAATGAACTAAATTAAGAAATTAAAAAAATATATATTAAAAAGGAACATAATTAAAATCACATCACACACAATCTCATGTTGGTTTAAATGCGAGAGAAAACATGTGAGTTTTGAGATGGGACTTAAACACCCTCAGTGATGTGGCCTCACGAATGGTCAAGGGAAGGTCATTCCACAGTTTGGGTGCCGCCACAGAGAAGCTCGAACACCCCTGAGCTTGCACCCTGGGTACCGTCAGCAGAAGTTTATCTGATGATCTGGAGCACATGGCTTAAGCAGATCCGAGAGGTAGGGCGAGGCAAGGCCATGTGAACATTTAAACGTGATCAAAAGAATTTTTAAATTAATTCGGTACTGTACCGGGAGCCAATGAAGAGAAGCCAGAACTGGAGAGACATGTTCTCTTTTACGTGTAGACGTTAATAGTCGAGCAGCAGAATTTTGGATCAGCTGTAGCCGATGTAATGCTGCTTGAGAAACCCCAAAATACAGGGCATTGCAGTAATCAATACGATATACACCACCATATAAAGCAGGAGAAACTTCCATTACTGCAGTGTGTGATCCTTAACCCAGGCAGAACCTTCATGTTGTGTTGTGGTGTGTGTGTGTGTGTGTGTGTGTGTGTGTGTGTGTGTGTGTGTGTGTGTGTGTGTGTGTGTGTGTGTGTGAGTGAGGTATCTCTCTATCTTTTTCCTCTAAATTCTTTTGTCCTGCGCTTGTCCTGCGCTCTGATTGGTCAGAAGGTGTTGATTATTTTTCTCTAACAGCAGCTCTGACAGTAGCGCAGGTTTATATTAATGTGCTCACTCTGATGCGTTGTCGTTTCCGTAGTAACGGCTCATTCACAGGGATGGGTACAGCGCACACGCCACAGAAGGAGTCTCCAGTGTCAGCACTGTGTAACCA
Source organism: Clarias macrocephalus (assembly GCA_011419295.1). Lineage (NCBI taxonomy): Eukaryota > Metazoa > Chordata > Actinopteri > Siluriformes > Clariidae > Clarias > Clarias macrocephalus. The sequence goes on along the minus strand of JAAGKR010009018.1, from coordinate 19,316 downwards.
TGTGTGTTTATAACTGCTGTAACGCTAGTGACAAACTACTCTATAAACATTAAAACTACATGGAATAAATAAATATTAATAAATAATTCTTGTTAAGTTGCTGTGGTGATGAAATAAACACTCAGGGATGTGCTGTTATGAGAAAATAATCAACTGCACTTCATCACACTGCTGTGTTTGTCACGTGTACTGTTTGTTTTCCTGCAGTGGTTCAGGTACAGACTGACTGACTGTGTGTGTGTGTGTGTGTGTGTGGTGTGTGTGTGTGTGTGTGTGTAGGTGGTGTGAGCATGATGTCTGTCCTGTAGTGAGCGGGGAACTCCGAGGGTGTTACGGCACCGACGCTACACTGAACGACTCTCAGCTTGTTTACCAAGGACTGGAGAAGCAGGATGCCTGAGAGAGAGGACACACGCACGCACACGCATACACATAGACAAAGTAATAACTCATAGAATGAACATTGAACAATGATGTGTAATAAAGATAATAGTGTTAGCATTAATTAGAGTAACAATGCAGTTTACTGTTCATTATTACAGCGTGATTAGCTCAAGGCCCCCGACTCGGCCTCTAAACTCACAGATCACAGACAAACACATCCGATCCCCAGAGGCTCCGCCCCTCACAGCCTCCAAAGGATCCGCCTCCAATATCCTGGTGCCAGACCCCACAGTACCCCCCCAGAGGCCCTGCGGAGTCACCCTGGGGGCACAGGGGAAACAGAAAACAATTTTTGTATGTTATTGTACAAGTTATTGTTGATTAGTGTGTATATGTAACATTTGTGTTAATTACAGACGTATTGATTTATTGCAATTAGTGCACAATTAATCACATTACCAGTCACAATCATTAATCTACACCAAACATCCCATAATACTGTGTTTAAAGAAATGCTAATACATTATATAAATCATTTGAAAATGTAGTTGAGTTACATGTAATTAAAGTGTAACCTAATCTCAGTATAAGTGTATACGCTCCTGAAACAATCCACACGATGAAGAGTGAGCAGTGATGAGACCGACCCGGGACGGAGTTCTGGAGAATCTGTGTCTCGTTATAACAAACATCTTAAGATTTAAACCTCCTGCAGAGTGACAACATTCAAGTGTGTTAACATTCAAGGTATGTTTTAAAGGACCGTGTCCTTTCTGAAGAATTTTTTAGTCTCTTGTGTTCACTCCAGTCTCTGTACCTCATAAGGTTCAGGTGAATGTGTTTGGTAAACCACACAGTGACCTATAAATCATTCAAGCAAAAAAGAAAAGAAGATCTAACTGAAGTCCTGAGCCAGTGTGAAACAGGTGCAGATGATGAGAGATGATCAGGCGGTGATTAGTTCACTGCTGATGCTGAATGCTGAGTGGTTGGAACAGACGAGAGGGGAAATGAGCTCGGCACTGAGGCTGTTACATAAACAACCAATTTTTAAATTGTACCTTTAGGCACTTTATAGTAAAACACATTTGTTCCTGTGTGTTAATTTGTGTTAAATCAAGGCTGTAAGATGAAAATCACAAGTCTGCTTTTAGGACCGCATCCAGCTACCATCTGTGAGCAAACACGGTCTGTGACTGACCACTCCATACACACACCCCAAACATTCTGAGGATTGGCCTGAACCCTCCAGACATCAGACAGACAGACAGACAGACAGACCGACCGAACCTTCCAGACGTCAGACAGACAGACAGACAGACAGACAGATCGAACCTTCCAGATGTCAGATAGACAGACAGACAGACCGACTGAAACTTCCACACGTCAGTCAGACAGACAGACCAGACCCTCCAGACGTCAGACACACCGACTGAACCTTCCAGATGTCAGACAGACAGACCGAACCCTCCGTACGGTTGTGAAAATGTTTTCTCCTCTGATGAAACCTAAAGTGAAATTGGTCTGTGTAGCAGAAACCCATCACAGTGAGAGCACCATCAGCTGGGTGACGCACGGTGATGTGTGGAGTTACACAGTTACCCCCTGAGTAATTACTCACACGCATCACATACAGGCGTCATCACTACAGCACACAGGAAGTGATTTACTTGGGGATGATTGTGATTGGCCGGGCAGCAGGAAGTGTAAAGTGATCTAGGTAAAGAGTAAGAAGAGTTGCATTCCTGTGTGTGTGTGTGTGTGTGTGTGGTGTGTGTATGTGTGTGTTCCAATATCCGAGCTGATGGATCAATACACACTCGGCCTTAAAGGTGAACACACTGTCTCCAATTACACCATCACCCTCCCTTACTGCGCGCTCTCTCTCTCTCTCTCTCTCTCTCTCTCTCTCTCTCCATCTGCTTCCCTATCTTTCTCTTTTTGTAAAGTTCAGCATCACGGTGTGTGTGCATGACCTTTCAGTTTGTAGTGTTGAGCAGCTCTTTATCAGCTCTGCTGGGTTACGGCTGATGAGTGGCCTTTCCAGCCACTAACTCTTCTGAACACACACACACAGAGTGTTAACTGGAAGTGTCTATAGGGCAGACATATGATCGATTTCAACAGCTGTTCCTGTGTGGAAACACACATTTTCATTTTCCTGTATTCAAACAGCAGAAGCTTTTAACTTAGAAGTGAGCTGGATGTAGGACAACCAACGTCATGAACACAATGACACTGAACAATACACAGTAATGTGATGCTCTCATGTAATTGATGAATACAGTTCTGTAGTTAAGTGTTGGTTTTAATGAGACTCGGATTCGACCATGAAGGATCACAGCATCGCACAATCATTAGACAGAGCATGATGAGAGAGAAAACAAAGAGACTGTCCCTGTCAAAAGTTTGTGTTCCCATTTTTCTCAATGCTGTGTGTTGCTGCTTCAGTGTCAGTGCTGGCTTGCTGTTTTCTGTGATAGTTCTGGACGAGACTCTTGGATGAGGTCCCATACATTCTTGGTTTGTCTTGCATGAACAGTACGTTTGGGACGCTCACAAAGCTCCTCAATGATAGTTAGGTCATGAAGACCGATGGCTGCTGCAGAACCTTCACGTCTTCCTCACATGGCCTTGTGTTTTATGCCACTATATCGAGTGTGTTCCTTGTGCAGCTTCAGGGCTGAGGAGCCTAATGATCAGGGGTAACTTAGGGTTTAAGGCATTGGACTAAGGTTCCAAGTTCAAACCCCATGACCACCAAGTTGCCCTTAATCCTCAACTGCTCAGATGTGTCATCAGATAAAAATGTAAGTCGCTCTGGATAAGGGCGTCTGCCAAGTGCCTAAATGTAATGAAACCAGGGGCTGTATTTACTAAGTGTCTCAGAGTAGGAAATCACTCCTAAGTGGACAAAAATTTTCACTGTGAAGCCATTTTGTTTCCTACTTTCAGGAGTAGGAGTAAGAACTAATTATCAAGATTTTAAAAATAAGAAATCACTCCTATCTCCAGCAACATATAAGAGAGCTCCGGAGGTGTCCTAACTTTTTAGGAGTAGCGAGGAAATGGTGTTCAGGCAGAGATGTGCGCGGAGGAGAGACGTTTTAGTAAGAATGAGTGACACTGAGCTCATAAAAGACATCTTTAGACAAAAATGGAATACTGCACTTTTTTTTCACTACCAATTTTTTTTATTAATGAACATGTGGTTTATTGTCTCCACAGGTGACCAATACTGTACGAGTTTTAGTAACAGTGAAGATGTCGCTTTGAAACAGTGACAGTGTCAGAAATAGTAAACTCTGCTCTTACAGAACCACAGATCACGTACAGATTCATACATTTCCCACTATGCAGTGTAAAATCAATGAAAAACAAACTGCATTCATGTAGCTGTGGGCATCATCCATGGCACACACATGAAAATAATCATATTTATATACATTTCACATACTTACATTAAATTATCTGAGTGTGTTTAATTGTTTATTTGATTATTTGATTCTCTGTTATAAGCAGCATTCATCACTTAATTAACAGGGCGTGTCCACGTGTTTCACACTCCTCAGGGCTTCATGCTGCAGACTGACAGGTGGCACTGATGCTTTCACAAACTGCCTCCACTCACGTTTTATCTTTAGAGGTTAGAGTAGGGCAGAATTTTACTTTAATTATTTCTTTATATTTGACTCCCTCCTCTGCTCTCATCCTTTCACTTTCTTTTTGAAATCATGTTGATCAGACTAGTCATAGGACCACAAGTAGCTAGAAGTAAACTTTCTGATCACACTGTAACTTTAGATGCTTTTCTGTTCCATCAAGTGCAACAGTAAAAGACCTCGGTGTGATTATAGATTCCAGTCTTTCATTTGAAGCTCATGTAGATATCATCACCTGGATAGCTTTCTTTCACAAGTTAAGAAACATATTGTCACTAAATGATGCAGAAAAATTACAGCAGGGGGCGGAGCTTTTTCTTACAAAGCCCCAAAGTTATGGAATAGTCTTCCTATTAATGTTCTGGACTCAGACACAGTCTCAGTGTTTAAGTCTCGGCTAAAAACCTGTTTATTTAGTGCAGCATGTTTGTAAATAGATTAGCCTTAGGTAAAGGAGCAGATCTGGGGGACTCATGGACGTAGAGTATCTGGTGAACTGGTATGTTTA
>JAAGKR010009017.1:4897-27397 GCA_011419295.1 Clarias macrocephalus | reverse complement strand
TTTTTTTTTAATAAAAATCACATAGTTGCTCACTAATATTTCATTGGACTGCCTTTGCTTTTATTATAGCTGTGTCATCCTCCTGGTAAGCTTATTCAATTTCCTAACGTTCATTTCCATCACATTAATTTCTGTCCAAGATCTTGTCCTGATGAGGGGAGAGTCATACCTCTGAGTAAAGTCTTATCCAGCACATTCCACAGCAGCCAGACCTCAAACCCATTGAAGATCTTTGGGATTTGAGTGAGATGCTCCGACACATTTAATATCATCTAAATACCTTATAAATACAAAAACAAAACTCACTCAACAAGACACTTGAGCTCTAGCTTGCAGACTATTGTTGAGGGATGTTTAGTGAAGCATCATTGTGACATACACACTAACCTCACTAACCTTAATCCTGTATTCAGGGTCACAGGAGTCTAGAGCCTATCCCAGGAGACTTGGGACACAAGGCGGGGTGCACGCACGCACGCCAATTTTGGGAACGCCAATTATCCTAACCTACATGTCTTTACACTGTAAGGAAACCACCAAGCCCGGAGAGAACATGCAAACTCCATGCACGACGGGAATCAAAAACACACCAATCTGTTGTATTACTTAGAATGACCATCAAAAATTAACTTCTAATTTAAATCAATTGATTTTATAAGAGGATGGTCTGTTCATAATTTTCGCCAACCTGTTGTGTGCTAGCACACACAAGTTAATTCTTCACTAAGAATTAAACTCTCTTGTGATCAGTCTGACCTTAGGAAGAGATCGGTTGTAAAACAGCACATGCCTGGTTTCATTTTGTTTTTTCCTGACGAGCGATAGCACAGGATGCTCAAAGTACACTCATCATGGGTATAATCACCTTGTGACTCCCATTTCAGAGGAGATAAAATCCTCCACACAGTGCACTGAAGTGACGTTGGATATCTTTTAGTTTTTCCACCCTACTGTATGATGGAGACTCTTTTCTTCTTTCTCCAATGTCATGCTACCTGCATCCCAACCTTGCTTCAGGTTCACTGCTATGAGAAGTTTTTGCACACATTTAACTTGGTGTTTAGTAAATAGTACAGAGTTGAAATGTACGCAAGTTTAACAGATCTATTCTGTAAGCAATCAGATGTTCCCTTTGTGGAAAGCCAGGATATGCCACTCCATTCACAAACCGATCATGTGGGCATGGATGTGTTACCCGATCAGATCAGGCAGGGGTTCAAGCCCCACCACTGCAAGTGCGGGTACTTTTGGGCCCCATCACACTTTTAAGCAAAGCCCTTAACCAGATCTGTTTCAGGGGTTCTGTACCATGTCTGACTAGATACTCTGACCCGAACCCCATAATAAGCAGTTATATACAGAAGTAGTTTGTTGTATTGTAATTTATATGTGACCAAGCTAGAACAATGTCAGTTTTCCCCCAGTGGGTTTCATGCATCGCAAGCTAGGACATATAATATCAATTTCATGTTACCAAAGCATTTTCTCTGTAATACATAGCCTTAGCATGGTTCAACCATATGTTACATTCTATTAATACATTAAATTCTCGTTTCGTCCTCTCCCACACCTTCAAAACTCTGAGGGTCAGCCTTGTAAATGTCTAGCCAGTCTTGGCCATAGCTGATGCGGTTTAGGTACCAGGGAGAAGAAAGCAGGGCATGAAAACCAGCTGCGGTTATCTTGGCCATCTCAATGTTGTAGTCTGGCTTCATCTTCCACACGTGGATCTGTGTGTCTGCTTTCAACTACGCAGAAACACATACAGTCAAATCACTTTTGCAAACAGCATGCATCTTCTTCGTCCAAGCAAAAGCACTGGGCTAATATGAGTGAAAGTAGGGGTATATACAGTGTATTCTATATATATATTATTGCTTGTTCTGCTTCTATTAAAACCCAAAAGGTTAAAGTTATAGCAAGTCCTACAAGCAAAAAGCCACCAATTAACTATATGTACAGATTCTACCATACAATTTCAAATCGTAAATTTTCATTTCTTACTAATTTAATCAACAAAACACTGACTAGACAGTGTATGAACAGAGTGAATTTTAAAAAGGTCTTAGCAAAGATTAAAGCCTACACTGCGTTACTGCTGAACATCACACACTGGCCACTTGTAGCAAGCTTCAGCAATTAGTCTTGACTAGGGTGAATGTACTGTGTTGGTATTCAATAAGGCATGAAAGTTAATCGCATGCATAAGAAACAGCAGCAAGAGTGTCTGGTAGCATTCATGGGACATAATGATTAGAAAAAAAATGGTTCAAACATGGAATGGCTCAGGACTATACAGGCATGTTACAGGAACTCAGCTGGGAGTTCTTGCCACATCCAAGTGGTGTTCATGAATGATTGTATGTACAGTTAGCACAGCAGATACTGTACATCTCTTCTTAAATCAAATGTACGAGTGTTCCTAGGAAGACAAGTCGCCTGCCCACTGAATGTCCTATTTCTAAAAATGAAATGGCTAGTGCACATCTATGCTTCCTAATAAATGTGTGTATTAATAAATAATAATGTGAAGGTTTGGTCAAATTCCCATGAATGGTTTAGGAGGAGTTGCAGATAGGGGTGACAACGACAGATGACCCAAACACAAGAAGATGAATATTTCTGGTGATCCAATCATTTGTTGCCCATGCTTCACAGGCGGCCGACACATTAAAATAGCTAGTTAATTATATCACTGTGGATGTAATTACATTTTGACACAATGTAACAAAATTGACTCTCTTATTCTTTGGTATTTTTCTTATTCTTTTTTTTTTTTTTATTAACAGTTTTAAAAATTCCAGTTAAATTCAGTAAGCTGCTTTTTATGCATGATGTCAACCCTTCAAAACGTTGACATGGGAAGAATGCTACTGCTATTATATATCCGGACATTCCATCATCCATCTCCCCAGTGCCACACAACACAGAGCTCCCCATGTCATCTCCTCAAAAAGAGAGATTAGCTGTATTCAGAAGAGAGCAACACTTTAGAAGAGGATGTAAGGAGGTCCAGATGACAAAGATGCAGTAGAAGGGAGAAAACCATACTAAGAACAGAAACCAGAAAAACCACAACGACTTGGTGATAGATTTTGTTCTCACGAAGTCCAAAGCCGAGCTTTTGACGTCGAGACTCAAGCAGTGGAACTTGCTAGATGAAAGCGTGCATGTAGAAAATCAGAGAAAGCGTCACAAGTATTTTTCAAGTTTAGAACAGCTTTGTTGCAGTGGTTCGAGGATTCCTTGGAAATCACAAAGCCGAAAACTATGTGGAACTTGCAGAGACCATGGTGCAAAACATGTGGTGCATACAGTACAGACCAAAAGTTTGGACACACCTTCTTATTCAAAGAGATTGAATTTGTATTATGGCAAAAAAAAAAAAAAAAAGCAGCTAAGTGAAGAAAAAAAACGAGTGGCCATCATTACTTTAAGAAATGAAGGTCAGTCAGTCCGAAAAATTGGGAAAACTTTGAAAGTGTCCAAGTGCAGTCACAAAAACCATCAAGCGCTACAAAGAACCTGGCTCACATGCGAACCACCCCAGGAGAGAAAGACCAAGAGACACCTCTGCTGCGGAGGATAAGTTCATCCGAGTCACCAGCCTCAGAAATCGCAGGTTAACAGCAGCTCAGATCAGAGAGCAGGTCAATGCCACACAGAGTTCTAGCAGCAGACACGTCTCTAGAACAACTGTTAAGAGGAGACTGTGAATCAGGCCTTCATGGTAGAATATCTGCTAGGAAACCACTGCTGAGGACAGGCAACAAGCAGAAGAGACTTGTTTGGGCTAAAGAACACAATAAAGAAAACTTTGAATGAGAAGGTGTGTCCAAACTTTTGGTCTATACTGTATATTCGACCCTCATCTTGACAGATTTAAAGACATGGGTGCGTACTCTGAGGAACAGGGCGGATGCTTCCATCAAGACGTTCTTCACTTTGAATGCTTCTACCAAGGTACATACAAGGAAAACGTGGTGGGTGACTGCATTTGCACTCTAATACATGACAGCAATTTGCAGCATAAGCGTAAAGGAAGGAAAACCACTCACTTTTAAACTGTGCAAATTAAAAATAAATATATTTGTCTCCAAGTGGTGCAGTGGCAAAATGCTCGCTAATTCGATTCCCGGGTGATGCTGTAACCTCTCGCAGCTGGAGGCATAGAGAGAGTTGATTGTCTGAGCTCTCTCAGAGGGGAGGGATGAGAGGTACTTAGTGCACTCACATTAATTACGGCTATTCAGCCAATCAGGGCCATCTATGAGCTCACGCTAGAGGAAGTAGCGGATAGGGCTGTCTTCTGAATGTGTTACGCCACCCCAACGGCGCGCACGCGAGCAGTTTGAAAAAAGATGCGGTCGGCTGCTGTCACATGATTTGGAGTGGCTATACGCGTCTGTCAACAGAGCATAAATAGAGTATGCAGAGAACACAGAAAAGACCATAATGCATCTACAAAGTCCTCACAAAACCCAAACAAAGGCATGACAGAATGGCTTGCTAAAAAATAAATAAAAGGAATGTAACTTTTTTAAATTGAATTCCCACTATGAAATAAAACACAGCTCGTCACCTATCCGCTAGGGATGGGAATCACCCATACAATATTATCATGCAATTCTTGATGTTTAAAAAAAAAAAAAAAAGTAGCTAGAGCACAGCTATTCTTAGTAAAAAAAGAATATGTGATGGTTTAATAAAACTCCCATGAATGGTTTAGGCAAGACAAGAGTCATCAATTTTGTGTCACCTATTCTTCGAGGGCAGGTGACAAGATAAATTCAACTTAAATAAATAAATAAATAAATAAATAAATAGGATAATCTAATCTAGGTAGTCTATAAATGCACACAATTCACTAAAACCACCAACCATCAAAACTGAGCGGCTCGACCTTGTAGTACTTCTGCCAGTCCTGTCCAATACTAATGTAGTCCAGGTACCAGGGGGCAGCTAGAATGGTGTTGAAACCAGCCCCAGTCACGTTCTGAAGCTCCTGTTCCAACTTGTTGTTTATCCAAACTTCCACCACTGTGTCAGCTTTCAGCTGCAACAAGCACACAACTTATTGGATGGTTTTTAAAACAAATCTGATTATATAAAAAAAAAAAAAAAAAAAAAAAGCTGCTGGTTTAGCAAACACAAAGTGAGGTAAGCAAGCATGCGTACTTAGCACTGAAGCTGGCGAGCTTATAATGAGAGGAGATCATTATTTATACCATTTACTACATAGTACCATGTTGTGCAAGCATAGCGCTATATGAACAACAGAACACCACTTGAAAGTTAGACACAAAATGAGTTATTAGAAAACACTTCACCTAATGTCCTAAGCATATCTTAGAATAGTATTTTCAAAATGTTCAACAACTATATGGAACCATATGGAAAAAAAAACTACTAAGCGTAGCACAAAAAAAGAGGGACCATGTCCTTGATAAAAATAAAATTTTAACTTTCCTTTTAACTTTGATACCCACAACAAACACTATGACTTTCTCCACAACCTTGCATCTTCTAACATACTACTACACCAGTGACTGTGTTGACACCCAGTGATTTTGCTTGGAATGATATTCATAGCTTGGCATTTTGATACATTACTTTATTACAAAGTAATCAAAAAAGGGCATCGCTTACCTTAACACCATTGTCAAAAACCTCCTGCCAGATCATGTAGCCCTTTTCAGTGGCTTTTACAATATCAAGCAGCCTAAAGTTCACAGATTGTACATCATAAATTAGTGATGATTGTTTGGAGACATTACATACTGAATTATCAAGAGGATGAGATGTACCTTTGAATATAGTAGGATTCCAATTTGCTGTAGTCTTGGCCGAAGCCCTGCTGTTCCATAAATTTCTGAATGTCAGGGTTTGACTTCCTAAAGAAGGATAAAAAAATGTACAGGAAAAAAAATACAAAAAACTTTCTCAGTAGGTTTTACTCAACAATCCTCTCTCCTTGGTTTGCAGAAACAAGACCCAAGTATTGAAGTGTTTCAAAACTCAAACATCAACCATGTGTATAATATGCAGTTTTGACTTTAGGTACATGTTCACCCAAATGTTTCATAAAAATTGAATAGTATAAGATAGTAGAATAGTAGAGCACAAGATTTTTTTTTCTCATGTTTATGATGTTTTGCAAACATCCAAAATAGAGTGCACCACATTGCCATTCAAATTCTATTCACACGCCACCTTTTCCATCACTAATAAAAATGAGTTAGATTTGGTGCACAGTGTCCAGTTAGCATCTTCTCTCACCAACAGGAGAAATCAACCTCGTCTCCCCCAAGGTGGATGTAGGCGTCAGGGAAAACGGTGCTGATTTCTTTGAAGAAGCGCGTCATAAACTCATATGTGGAGTTGAGAATGGGGTTCACTGGACCAAAGGTTCCTGAAGGAGTGCTGCCTGAGTAGCATGGGGTCAAAAGGCCAGGCTGACCTGCAAAGTTGGAGAGAAACCAAGGCTTTAATTTCTAGTATCATTTTGGCCCCTAAAATTCATATGCATCTCATGTGTTTAATTTTGAGTAAATGACAAAATACTAGTACGAGAGTGTGTGAAAGTGTCATCATCAATCACACTCGAAGCATGTGGGCTGTTATTTCTAATATGTAGCTAATTTTAAAAATAATAACTAACTCAAATCTATAGTTGATTTCTGATGGATCAAGCATGCTTATTAGTTCTAAACTTTCCATTCACTGAAAAGCCAGATGTTTAAATTTATTAAACATACATGAGCAGAGTATTATTTGGGAACTAGACCATGTGACAAAGTTAACTTCCTAAAAATAACTTTGTTGGTTCACCTCGTTGCATATGAAAAATTATACAAGGAACACATTTATATTGAATAAACAAAAAAAAAAAAAAAAAAAAAAGACTGATCATCATAACTTGTCACCAACCTTTTCCCCATGACTGGGTGTGGCCTGGAGTGTCGAACTCGGCAATAACTCGAATGCCTCGCATACGAGCAAACTCGATCACCATTTTCACATCAGTCGGTGTGTACACATGTGTGTATGGATGATAGGCTCCCTTTGACAACACAAAACATAATATATTAGACAGTCACAAGAACACAGCTCACTTGAAATAAGTGCACTAATCAGCAGAGAAAAAGGGAAATTAAGACAATAAAGGGAAATTAGACCAGACCAGGAGATCAGGCTTGTGCAACTACAAGGTTATTCCTAATTCTGTAAGCTTGTTTTAGTGTACATTTTCACTTTACCCTCTACATGTCCAGGACAGCAAACAAAAGGAATAAGAAACAAATTTTTAGAACTAGAAAGCAAACTCGCAATAGTCTATATTACAGCATTAGTATATCAGCTTCAGTGGTACAGAAAAAGTAGGGAACTAATTAGTACAGTGGAGCAAATTGGCTCAAATGCTCACAATCAAATTACAGAAAAGTTTTAGAATTGAACTGTTGTTACAAAACCTCAAAAAGCAATTGTTCTTCAAACAAACTCCAATTCACAAATATCTTGCTCAACCTGCTTTTCTCAAGACGACAATTAAGTAACGACTAAACAATCACATGGAGGCTGTGCTGCTTTAAATGTTGATTATACTGTCGAGGGTTCCTCCCCCCCACCCCCACCAAACACAAAACCTTTATTGAAATTTGATAACATGACTCCTAGAGGCCTTCTGTAAGCTCAAAGTAGTCTGTAATCATACAAACATTTCTATAAATATTGTAGTAATAATTCTAATACACCTGATTAAGCATTCAGTAACGATTGAGAAGAGACAATGTACCAGTAAACTTCATTTCAATATACAGATCAGGACACCTACAGGAAAGTCATTTTTCAGATTCCACATCTTGCAGTATAATTTATGGCTGTAATTGCATTTAAGACAGATGAAAATAAAAATCAACGTTAAGGGGAATTACACTTAAGTACAGTAATCATTTTATTCTTAAAAAAAGAAAAACAAAACATTTGTGCATAGCGCATTTTGCATCTGGTGTGAATGCTTTTCTGCAAAGAAATCTGCTCCATGAGTGTCCTACATCTAACGCATGGAAGCCGTATCAGTTTCTCAGAACAGCTCACCTTCTGACTGAGATCAGGGAAAGACCGACTCAAAAAGGGGAAGGAGGGATCATCCACAATGTGCCAGTGGAAAACATTAAACTTGTTTATCGCCATGGCTTCCTACAAAGACATCATGAGAACATTTGGTTACACAATGCATTTTGTAAGAAACGTTTATAAACAGGTTGTTTTTCACAGAGAAAATAAAGCTGGCCTGCTGCTCTCATGATCAGTCTTCGCTGTCAAAAGATAAGAACATGAAATTATTCTATAGTACATAGTTTTCATACATTAGCTTAGTTCTGTACTTTGAGGGTGTTTTGCTCATTTGTCAATTCTCAAAACCTTAAACGCTAGCTGGTATGACCAAGGCACTTCATGACCATGTTGATGGTAGATTTAGATCCTTACAAAACTGCACATGCTGAACTTTGGCTACAGCTAACTGTCAAACCACACTGACACTGCACAATGCAACCAGCCCTGACATCTTGGTTAGTTTTAACTTTGGTACGTTTTCATGATGAAACTAAACCTAGATCTCGTGATGTACATTTTGCTCAGTCATAAGGGCCGTAACGGTGGACATGTGATGATTAAGAGCAGAGGTGCGCAATATAAACCGCGGACAGAAAGGCAACTGTTAGTAAAAACAGCAGAACCTGTTTATCCAGTAAATCTACTGAACGGGTGCAGCTTGTAGACTTGAAGAAACTAAGAAGAGATGTGTTAAAGGCATTGTGTGTACAACTGGTGACAAATGTGCAGATATTTAAGAAAAAAAGGATTGGCAGGGGATGAAACGACCCTTTTAGCTAAATACTTAATAACTAGCAGCCCTGGAACTGGTATCACACAAGAGGTTGAACGCTGATTAACTCATGACCATCAATAGTCTAGTTATACTGTAAAAGTGACTTTATGGCTGATCATGCCAACTTACACTAACACAGGGTGAACTTATGAGTACAGTGATGGCAAGAGGAATATAATTATCTTTGAGCCCAATTATTTGCCAGTGTGCCTGTAAGCAGTTGTATTATATAGCCTGTATAATTCTCTTATCACACACACCTCTTGTTCTGCACACCCGCATCTTCCCTTGCCTTATATACACCCAATTAACAGCAATTACCCCACCCTAATATTTCCCATTGTAACAAGTCTTGATAATCATTCAATTTTCTAACTGTACAGTCCCTTACTAAAGTATTCACACCCCTTGGATGTTTTGTCCTGTTACAAACAAATATAAATATATTTTATTGGGATAAAATGGGTGACCAACACAAAGTTGTGCATGATTGTAAAGTGGAAGAAAAATGATAAGTAGTCAGTTGTCACCCAAGTAGTAAATAAGTCCCCATCTGACTCTGGTTTCCTCCCACAGTCCAAAGGCCTTCAGACTAGACTGATTGGTGTGAGAGTGTGTGTACGTGTGTGCCTTGTGATGGCTCGGCACCCTGTCCGAAGACTGTTTATGGAAGACTGGGAAGACGAAAGCAGTTGTTGAAAGACAGCCATAAGAAGTCCCATTTGCTGTGTGTGACAAGTCTTGTGAGGACACAGCAAACATGTGGAAGAAGGAAAACCAACCCTGTGCATGGTGGTGGCAGCATCATGTTGTTGTGATGCTTTTCTTTAGCAGGGGCAGGGAAAGTTGATGGGAAGTTGATGAAGATGGATGGAGTCAAATACAGGGCAATCGTAAACTTGTCAGAGTTTGCAAAAGTCTTGAGACTGGGGCGGAGCTTCACCTTCCAACAGGACAACGACCCTAAACATACAGAGCTACAATGGAGTGGTTTAGATCAAAGCTTATTCATCTAAATACAAGATCTAAATACAATTGATAATCTTTGTCAAGACATGAAAATTGCTGTTCACGGATGCTCTCCATCCAATCTGACTTCAGCTGTTTCCAAAAAAAAAAAAAAAAAAAAAAGTTTCACTTTGTAGACAAAGCTGATGGAGACAGAAAAAGACCTGCAGTTGTAATTACACTGAAATGTGGTTCTAGAAGGTGTCGACTCAGGGGGTGAATACAAATGCACACCCTTTTCACATAAAATCCCAATAAAATGTATTTATGTTTGTGGTTGTAACATGACATGGACAAGTTCAAGGGGTGTGGATACTTTTGCAAGGCGTGTAACCTAAGGATTAAACATGAAAACAAGGAGTGGTGTGATGTGTTACTACTTATATGCTCCATAAAAACTCACACACACTTCAATAGGTAGAGCTTCATCTTACCAAATTGGCCAAAATGACTTTGAGAGGCAGGAAGTGACGAGAAGTGTCCAGCAGGATGCCTCGATGAGCAAAACGAGGAAAGTCAGAGATCTCCGTCTTATTGATTGTAACCTGACGCAATGAGAAGTCAAATCTTTAGCTATTTTCGTTACTGAAAAAAGTACAAGCATCAAGTATAAATCAAATGCATGCATAACAAACTTACAGCTCCATAACCGTCTTCATACACCAGCTGGCTGAAGGTCTCAAGTCCTTCAAAAAGTAAAGTCATAGATAGGATGTGTATAAGAAACTTTAATTTTACAAAATGCATGAATCTTTAACAAAATTTTATAAAAGACAAGCTTTCCCACATCCTGGAGTCTCTCCATGCAATGTATAATGTTAAGCAGAATGAAAGCCTCTGATAAACTCTAGGTTTTATAAAAAAATAAAAAAAGGCATCATATGTCAACCTTTCCCACAACACTTATGATGGTGACATGCAATCAAAAGGAACTCAGTCATAATTCCTTTCTCTATGCAATCACATTCACACACAGCAAGCGAAGCATTGTGCTCTGAAATAACAGTAATATTTAAACCAGACTTTATTAACATTTAATCAGGTCAGCTTACCTCTCAAAGCTCCCCATACATTTGAGGCCTTAAGAACAGCTGCGGGTTCATTCACCGAGAGCTGATCTAAGTAAACATTAAATATATCAAATGGTTAAATGGTGAATATATAATTAAACAGAACTCACACGAAAATAAAAAGTCTTTGTTTCAGAAGAGTGAAATTATCAACCCGAACAAACAAAAAAACATCTACAGAAGATTAGAAACGGCTGGAACTGAACTAAGCACTGTCCAACACATTAAAACCTGAAAGGAGAGAGCCGAATAGTCAACATTGTGAAAAAAATATGTTGGAGGAAAATAAATAAATAAAAAAATGAATGCAGTCCACTTAAACACTTGAATCATAAGAAAGACTGTAGAAATCACAGAAATGTTTAATAGTGAAATAAGCGCATACAGAATTGAGAATAAACAGCTGTGTGGCCATTGGAAAACCACTTGTTAGTGAGACTAATCAAACAAAAACAGCTTGAATTTCTAGGGACCATAAATATTGGACTTCGGAGCAATGAAGGAAAGATCACGTGATCTGAGGAGTTCCGATTAACCCGATACCAAAGCGACAGGCGCTTCAGGGTAAGAAGGGAAGTGCAAGAAATGCACACAATCACGCATATTGTAGTTAGTCAGGTCTAGACTCAGTAAGGTTATAAGGAAATAAAATCAAGTCAGCTGATTAACTCAACGTACTCATCACATCACATTTTCTTTCTTGATGATGGCCCTACTCCAGGATTCAAGAAGTGAAAGAGTATTTCTGGGAACATGAGGAATCATTTTCACACACAAACTGGCCACCACATTGCACGTCCTATTCAAAGCTAAGCAAATTTGTTTTTCCATTTTAGCCCCCAGGCAACTTCATTATGCAGCACTATACACTAATTGTGTAGACTCTAAACACTTGCTTAAAACGCTAAACACTTACACTGTAGAGCCATCATGGCAGTTTATTTTTACCTTTGCCTGTCACCCATTGTTATCTCTTTCTTGCTACTTAGTCAAACATTTCAGTCCATCAGACTTTCCCCATGTTAGAACAAATGAACCTTGGACAATGAGACTGAAGACTCCTTCCAAAATAAATGTCAGATAGCAAATTATTTTAGAAAATTTTCATGTGGAAAATCCTCCATACAGGTTTAAATCAATCATTCACATAATATCGTGATTTACAATGAAATTAATATTAGCTGAGCTGCTGCTACGGAATACAAATGAATGCTTTCTGACCAATAAGATCGAAGAATCTGCGTGTGTGTGTACACTGTATATGCGCGTGTGTTTAATAGTGCTGATGTCATAAATGTGCATTTTTGCAAATGACCCAAAATATCTGACCTCTTGTTGAGTTTATCAAGAACTCTGACCTTAAAATAAAAATTAATCCATTTCCATTTGTTCAGGTAAACTGAGTGCATTCCATATGAAACATATAACCTAATTTAATCTCAAGCAGAAAAGTAAAGCTACTGCATAAAAGCCCAAAAATAACAAAGAACATGTAAATAAAGCAACAGAGCATGTGCAGCAGTGTGATTTCACTTGATCACAAGTTATGGCAGTTCTGCTGTACAATGGTGTACTGCATGGAGAAATACAAGCACATGCACACACTTCTGCAAGAACAGCTTGCAATAACAAAAGGGAGAAGGTTTTTCAGTTTTGTAAATAAGCACTCAAAATATTTCTGATTAAATACTTACATTTATAAAGTAACCAAAACTAATTAAGCAAAGCCATAAGATTTGAATCATGTGATTACTCATCTTAGTTTTGTGTCTTCATCAGAGTTGACATGAAAAGGTTGAGCCGCAGCAGATTTTCACAATTAAAACTGGGTCACGGCCTCATTAAGTTTGGGAATGTCTGATCTATACAACAAGTTTAAGACTATATGGAACACACTAAATCTACATGAGGATAAAACTACATGAGTTTCTACAAGAATCCTGCAACTTGGTTAAAGCTCTTAAGATGTCATGTATTCAATTACGGGCAAGTTAATCTTCGGATTAGCAGAAGCGGATCACCGAAGACAAGTCCTATTTGAAATAGCAAATAAACATAAGTGAGAATTGCCATGTGTGTAATGCAGTTCAATCAGGCAATTTTATGAATGTAACAGGAAAGCAACTCCCTTACAATGGAAAAAACAACAAGAAATAAAAAGTATGGATCATTCTTTTCCACAGAAGTGGAAGGACATGAAGAGAAAAGGGAACTCACAGGATTCATCTGTTTTTAGACTCGGATACCCGTCACACTCCGGGTCAGTGGATGTGATCTGCACCTGAAGCTCTGTCAGCTCGGAATCCAACACATTCCTTTTGTTCTTCCCATGCGTCTTTACAGTGTCAAAGATGTAATTAAAATACCTAAAAGAAAAGAAAGCAGATGAACACGTTCAGGTGACAACTACGCTAAAGAGACAAAAGGTATAACTAGACATGAGGATTTCTATTCAATGAGGTTATTTTCATAACCAGATCAATGATGTGCCAAAGTACGTGTAACATTCTGCGTTAGTTTTATGTGCATAGAGATTTTAACCACAGACACCGTCTCCTGTCTCACAACGAGCAAGACATCTGGAAAAACTTCCATGAAACTTCTTCATCTGGTTAGTGAAATTACTCTATTACTGTGCATTGGAACAAATATTTTTCAAAAAGATTTTCAGGTTACCTTTAGGTTCCCACATCAGATCAGACAAAATCACAGTGTGTCACAAGCACAGAAGCTGAAGACTCAAACACAGTACTAAAGCTCTCTAAAGACACTAAGCACTACTTTACAATACACCACAGTTGCAGAAGTGTACTGATTTATATCATCACTATACAGTGAGCAATTCTCACGATTGCTCTTAATGTTACCACATGCCATTTCAGGGTCTCACATCAGGCTCACTCATTAACTAACTTATATATAGCGCTCATATGCGACCACTTCCGGTTTGTCAGTGTTAATGTTTGACTCAGGAAACAAGACATACAAAGCAAAAACGGCTAATTGTATGGGTATATCAGTAAGTAGACCTGCGGAAGGCGTTCTGGAGCAGGCTGCAGCTCGGTCCCACGGTCGACTCCTTAGAGTGAAAGATTTGAAAGCTTGAAGCGCTGAGTTTGAATGTAGCCGGGTTTGTCTGATATTTCTGTGGCAGCGGCCAAAGTGAGACTACGTCTGTCTCCTGCTGTGTCTTCCCAACATCATCAAGCAGCCAAGCGAGAGAAACCGTTACTAAAAACGTCCCAAAAACGAACGGCGTTAGCGCGCGCATTGTCTCCATCAAGATCCTGCTCACTATCAGGTGACTTGAAGCATGCGACCCGAGGGTCAATATAGTAGACTCCTTTGTACCGCCCCTTGACAGCTCAGCCTATCAGAATACATCCCATGGCAGAAACAGGAAACGGTGCAAGATGCGGGCAACGGAGACGCCATCTTGGAGAGGGCAAGTTGAGCTTAGTGACTTTTAAAGGCAATATATATTTTTTATTTATTATAGCCTTTTTTTGTGATATTATGCTGCATCGGGGTGACAAATACATCTACTGTACTTTTATACTTAAAAATAATAAAATTTAAATTTACTAGATTTACATTTTTTGTATTTCTATTATTGCAATAAAAATCGTTCTATCTTCTTATTCTATTTTTTATTTTAAGGTAAAAGTAAAGGGGATTTACAGGCTGGGGCAGCTGCTTTGGGCAATTTGCTAATTGGGCCCCATGTGTGGCTGTGGTGCGCTGGGTGTTCTGGTGCCTTTCTATAGTTGTTACCATTGACTTTCTTATTCCTTATCAGTACTGACTCAAGAGAGACCAGTTCCAAGCCAACCTCCAGACCAGCTCTCCTGGCAAACTTGTCCAGTCAAGTCCACCCTGTCATGAAATGTGTAACAATATATCTTTCTGAAAATTTACCTTTTATAATCACTATAATGTATTCCTAAAAACTAAAATGTATTTACTTTACTTGTTGTTGCTTATAGCATGTTGTCCGCATTTAGTTTATTTATTTAAAAAAAAAAAAAAAGTGCTGGAGCATCAGCAACATGCATTTATACAGCCTAAGGTCTACTTAATAAAGTTAATCTGAAGTTGTAACTTATGAATTGGTGGATTAGGGCAAATCTTTTAAACAAAGATTGAATTGTGTGTGCAACTGAAATCTGTATATTAATCATCCAAAATCCATGTATAAAATTCCAGGAATTACACAATTTGAGGTCTGTGAAGCCATAGTTCACATCTCTTAATTTATATCTTGATGAAAAGTTAGAGCTCTTATAACAGAGGAAAAAATTTCCAAACTGTATTTTTTTACAAACAAATGCTGCTAAGAATGATTCATAAATAGACTGGTTTGCATCTAGCTTGATAGATGTAATGAAATGGTTAAGTGCATAATGTGTAAAGCATGTACAGTACTGAACAAATCAGATCAAAGAGTCTGACCAACCTTACCCATTTTTCTTATATAGACAGCATCTCCACCTCTTTGTTGTTACAATGTGTTCTGTATCGCTCTGCCTTCGCAATGCTGCTTCGCAATGCTGAGTGGTGTACAGCAGACTTCCCTGAGTCTAAATAGACTCTCTGTTGTGAAAACTTGAGGTGAGGCTTCCTCTGGGCTCGGAATAGCCATGTGACTCATAACTGTTGAAACACTTTCCTGCTTTACTCAGACAGCGAAAAACTAAAACCAGTTCTACTTAAGAGGCAGAGTTCTTGTGGATTTATCTACAAGAGGTAAAGGATTATTAAGTTCAAACCTTGTAAATTCAAGGAAATGGATATTTATACTAGTCTTCTGTTCATCCAATTAAATGCTCTGTAGAATACACATATACTGTACAGTATGTTCCACTTATGGATACGGGTCTTGCTCCATAGTAGCAGAAGGTTAGCAGCAAACAAAGTTAGTCTGTGCGCTTTTGCTTGTGTGTTTTTCTGCACGCATTACTGAAGGTTGACATTTATTACAATTGTTTTAGCAACTTGGGGCTGTTCAGGGCTGTGGCTACCTCAGACTGATCAACATTATTCTCTTCTTTAATCTTCATCAATCAGTATCCATGCTTTTTATGCACACTGTTACGGTACACTGCGGAGACACCACCTGGATTTAACTAGACAAACAGGTTAGAGTGGATAATTACTACAGTGATTAATATGGCTCAGCTGGCAACAAGTTATTTAACTCTAACTGATGCAGTAAGTACAGTAGCTTCTCATTTCTGAAACATCCTTAAATTACAGTAAGTCCCCTAAAAACGAACAAGTTCAGTTCCGAGAGCTTGTTCGTATGTCCAATTTGTTTGTAAGTCCAACAAACATTGTCTAGGTATTAGGATATTAACACAGTTTTTTAAAATTACAGTACAGTGTTCTTTAGAATTGTGCTGGTGGTTGAGTGATTCATGTTAAAAGAACGAGCAACGTCTGCCATCTTTTCACCTAGCTCCATTCTCTTAATTATTTTCACTTTTGTCTTCATTGTATTGCGTTATTGTCAGGACTATACATCCTGGGCTTGTACTACACTTGCAGAGAATGCATGCTACATGCACGTGACAGGGACTGGGATTTGGACTAAACAGCTGTGTAGCCTTAAGAAAACCACTTATTATTGAGGCTAATTGGGGGGGGGGGGGGATTAAATGTGCTAGGGAGCATAAAGAATGGACTTTAGAGCATCATATGGTCTGATGAGTCCAGATTTACCCTGTTCCAGAGTAATAGGTGCATCAGGGTTAGAACAAATTAAGTGATGCAACCATCATGGTTAGTGCCTACCATACAAGCCTGCATGGATAATATTATGGTCTGGGTTTGCTTCAGCTGTATACTTGAATATACTGAATGACCAGGTTTTTCCATCAATGGATATATTTTTTCTTTGCTGATGGGACATACAGTATTCAAAGATAACAATGTCAGGATTCATCAGGATCAAATTGAGAAAGAGTCATTCAGGGAGCATGAGGCAGAATTTTCACACATAGATTGGCCACCACAGAGTCCCGATTCCGCTGTTGCACAGGGGTGTGATACAGAAGACTTCATGCAGAGGTCTAACACTCAAAACATTCATACAATATCTTATTTAAAATTAATTTGACTTTAGAATATGAGTGTGTAATAGAGTGTGTGATCTTTTTTGGCTGGCCAGTTTATTATCTTCCATTTACACTTTAGACGTAACATGTGGTGACAGTGCGTTGCTGCACTATCATCAGCACTGCTCAGCTTCGTGCATCTTGTGGTCAATCAAATGGTTGAATAAGACTGGTAGAAGTGTTAGTTTTCACAAAAGCTTGGTAGAAAAAGCAACACTGTAGTCTGAGATGAGATGCAGCAAAACTGGCTAATTGGCGAATACCTTCAGTTGAGCTCACAAGCCTGACACAAAAGCACAAAATTACACTCTCTTACAGATAGATTCTAAGACAAGTGTATGCCAATTTTCCTACTATTACTACATCCTTTATCTAAACTACTTATCCTGTTTAGGGGTCACAGAGGCCCTGAAGCCTATTCCAGTAAACTTCATACACAATGTAGGGTACACCTAGACATTCATCACAATGCACAAGCATACACACACACACACACACACACACACACACACACACACACACACACACACACACACACACACACACACACACACACACACACACACACACACACACACACACACACACACACACACACACACACACACACACACACACACACAGGCCAATCTGGAAATGCCAGTCAGCCTATGCTGAAAATATGCTTTAATCAGTGTGAGGAAACAGGAGTGAAAACCCACCAAGCACAGAGAGAACATGCAAACTCCACACGCAGACCGCAGCTGAGATACAAATCCCTAATACTGGACGTGTGAGTGCTCATAAATAATAATAAGAATAAGAATAAGAATAAATACTGTAAATAAATAAAGTATTATGACAATAAGGTAAAAAGTGTTATTATCATTATTACTTTGGCTGGACAAGTTACTATAATAATATTAGTTCCTGTCAATTGTAGTTTTTCAAAATGAGGTGATAATACTTGTTTTTACTAATACTGTGTTTTTACATATGTGTGGAGAAACACCTACGATGGTCTAGCGGTCTGAAAACATGTTGTGACTTTATGTACAGCTTCTATAGATTATGATCAGCTTTTCTAAATTCCATTTTGCAGAGGGTTTTTTAATGCCTCATATAAATGAACTGGAACTCACGTATCAGCCAAACATTGCCAGAGTAATGAGCTCCATGTGAGCTGCTATTATACACCATGATCATTCATTTACTTATTTGCTTCATTTGCTCAGAGCTTTATTTTATCTTTTAGTTTGCAAAAAAAGTATTTATGATGTGTGTGTCATACATTTCTTAATATTAAATAGTTTAAAAATGTAGTCATTTTCTTCTCAACAGTAAACAAACACAAGTACAACCTTCCAACTTTCCCAATTATTAAGATTGGCAGGTTACTAAAGAAATGCACAAGATCAGTTAATCATTAAGAATTTGACTACCTCTATAATTTTTACATTTTTAAATAATACAATTTTGTATTATGAAGCTGGTATTTCTCTTCATCAGTGATGACCATTGTATTTATTCCCATTTTGTACGAGCATGGTCGGACCTCTGGTCAATGTTCACATGCACATTCACAAACTACGGGCAATTTGGGAACGCTAATTACAGTACCCTAATCTGCATGTCTTTGGACTGTGGGAGTAAACTGGAGGAAACCGGCCAAGCACAGGGAGAGCATGCAAACTCCTACAACCCTGAATACAGGATTAAACGGTATAGATGATAAGTGAGTGAGTGAGAAAGGTTTTTTATATTTATTAGTATTTCACTATGTTTCAACCTTTATTGGGGAAACAGAAAATGATGGTTGTGATGTCTCTGATTTCATCAGGGCAGTTTCTCAAAGGGGCAGTAATCCCTAAATGACAGGTTTGACATCAATTTCAGAGACATTTATTATGATTAGGGGAAAAAAAGGAATATATAAAATAAATAATTCATTTTGATTTAATTCTTTAAAAAAAATAACAATAGCAATATATTAAAGGTATTTTAATTTGTTTGTCATATAACCATTTATTGCACTCACTGAAGTTAACAGAACTGCATGTGGGACATGACAAAATCAAAGAAAATGGTAGAAAATGAGGGAAACAATTGTACTTATATTTGTATAACACTTTTAACAACATATCCAACAATCCTAATATCCTAATTCCTAAAATGTTATATTCTAAATTAAATATGAAAAGGTGTGCAAACCACAACAAACACGCATACAAAATACAGTATTGTGCAAAAGTATTGGCCACCCCTCATTTCTGCAGATTTTTTATTACAAAATGTGAGATTTTCCCTTATTTTTAATGGGGTCTTGAGAAATAGTTCTGAAGCACTTTATTGGCTCTCATTTTAAGTTCAGTTAGTTTGAGAGGAATGTTTTTTTGTTAAACCTCACATTGACCTATGAATCATTCAAGCATAAAAAAACTCAAATAAAAAAATCTAACTTAAAGCATGAACCAATGAGAAACAGGTGCCGGATGATGACGGATGATCAGGCTGGTGATTAGTATACTGGTGATGCTGAATGCTGACTGGTTGAAATAGAGGAGAGGGGAAATGAGGTTGCTGCTGAGGGTCTTACGTAAGCAACCAATTTTTAAATGTTATCTTTAGGCATTTTACAGCCTGTCACAGTAAAACATTAGTTCCTGCTTCTTTCAATTAATTTATCTAATTTCATTTTATTTTAAGCAGTGTATCAATACTTTTGCACTGTACTGTACCTACAAAAACACCAAAACTGCACATAAACAAACATAACTTTTTACTTTTAGTGAGCCACACAGGCAGTGTTTAAGTAATATTGGATATTGAGAAATAATTTGTTTCCATTTCTATAGATTTTGCACATTGTCCAGCTGAGGGCGCTGTTACACTTTAAATGAAATATGTTAACACATTTGCAGAGGGCCAATGTCTGGTTGCAGGTTTTCATTACAGCTAAGCAGATGTTCAGCTAATGCTCATCAGTGATTTGAAAACTAAGACCAGTTAATTAAGCAGTGCTTTACCTGGTTGCAGAGCTTTTTGTACAGGCTCTGTGTATTCAACAATTATGTTTATAAAAGAAAGGCATACATCTGTCCAAGGAAGCATGTAACATTAAGCTCCTGTATATTATAATTTACCTTTACAAAGAGAGCCTCAGCAGACATTAGTCTAAAGAAAAGAGAACCCAAATCAACTTAATGCTAACCATTACAGAGTACATTAATCTGATTTTCTTTGGATATCATGTATCTCATTAGTCATTAGTTGGTGGTCAGCTTGACTGTACTAGACTTCGTTTCTTTGAATTTGAACATGCATATGTAATTAGTCAATTATTCTTAATTAATTACTCGAGGAACAGCATTCGATGAATATGCAGGGTGCCAATGTTTTTCTTTCAGTCAATGTGAAGAGTAGTGTGCCCCAGAGATTGCCGATTATTTGGAATACTAACGCCTCTTCAGCTTAAGTGAACAGCAGTCTCATGGGTCCATGTTGCAGTTCCCTAAACAGTGAAATTAAAAAAGGGAACCAAAAGAGTGTTACACCACATGATTCAGAAATGCAGAGCAATTAGAGAAAGATAAGATTACTGATCTTACCGATTAAAGATACTACTGAGTAAATTGTAAATTTAAGCAGTTATATTACATATTATTGATAGCACATTAGAAAACACACACATACAGAGAGAGAGGGAGAGAGAGAGAGAGAGAGAGAGAGAGATAAGCCGTTGCATTTCTGCTTTTTCTGTGTTCTGTAAAGCTCAGGTGGCCTCCTGTCATGTCTGTCATGCTGAACAGAAAAGCAAACTGATAAAGGTGTCAAAATGAAATGAAAAAAAAAAAAAGAAATACATTCTTGCCGTTTTTCTTGACAGAGAAAATTGCCTTAGACGTGCTAGCCAGTTTATACCAAACAGCCCTGCTATAACAAGTGCTAATACAATAGTTTACAAGACCTGCTTGTGTACACAAAAATGAACTCTAATTCTCTCTGCCTATTTATCAGTGAATACCTCGTTCCCATCGTGGGGGAAGATTTTCTTGCATTATTTAAAGCTTTTTTTCCCTTCCACATTTTCACATATTGAATTCTACTGAAAATACTAAAGCTTTACTGGTTAAGCTGTTTAATATTGACATAAAAATGAATAATGTGCTTCTCCTTGTTATATACCACAGTCAGCCATAACATGAATGGATTACCAACTAGATACCAGTAAACTAGTGACTGGATCATGGGCACCCATCAGAAAACCCAGGGCACCAGAGCCAGCTTGCGCACAGGTCCAAGAGGGCAGGTCCACCAACCTGGCTTCCACACTCGCCAGACCGCAAAGTAATTCATGTCCAAGGCTCACTCTTCAGTTGATTGACTTGCCTCGATATGACAGTAGACTTGTACCTAAGAAGGGCTGCTCTAATCATGAAGATTAGATCATGCTTAGATTAGATCAGGCAAATCATACTTATACTGAGCATCCTTTCAATACACTTACATATCAACCTTATAGCATACAGTTGCCCTTTCATTTTACATCCATGCATATCTTGTGTCTGCATGTCTTTGGACCGTGGCGTGAAACCAGAGAACCTGGAGGAGACCCACAAAGCACAGGGAAGACATGAAAACTCCTGACAGAGACACACACACACACGCCTGAGTTTCAAATGTTCAGCCTTGTAGGTGCAAGGCTAGGCTGCTCATGGTTTTTTCCTTATGTGTTCTTGGAGGGGGTTGGTTTCCGCTGACTAACTTGGATAGAGATATAGTTATGGATAATTCAGTTTGATATAAAGCTGTATTAAAAATGAAAATGTGTTTAAAAATGTAAAGTGCTGCATTTGGACTGAATCTCACATACGCGTACACACAGTCTCTCTCTCTCTCTCTCTCTCTCTCTCTTGCTTTCACACACACACACACACACACACACACACAGTCATGGTTCAAAATTTAAAGATGCTTTATTGGCATAACAAATATTTACATTCATATTGCCTAAACTCAGAAATATATCACAAGAAAATAACAGCAGTATATAGTTAAAAGATAAAAAAAAACAGGAAAACAAAATAGTACAAAAACAGTAATAAAAAGTGTATAAAATAAAAAAGTACAGATATTTAGTTCTGCAGTCAAAGATAAAGTGACTCTCTCTCTCTCTCTCTCTCTCACACACACACTCTCTCTCTCTCTCTCTCTCTCTCACACACACACTCTCTCTCTCTCTCTCTCTCTCTCACACACACACACACACACTCTCTCTCTCTCTCTCTCTCTCACACACACACACACACACACACTCTCTCTCTCTCTCTCTCTCTCACACACACACACACACAGCACGCGCCCCGCCTTTCTGCTTCGATTAAAACACTCCCCTTGTGCCGAGAACTAGTAGACGCACACTTGCACGCGCCTA
>JAAGKR010009016.1:0-28407 GCA_011419295.1 Clarias macrocephalus | reverse complement strand
GTGTGTGTGTGTGTGTGTGTGTGTGTGTGTGTGTGTGTGTGTGTGTGTGTGTGTTTGAGTGTGCGAATGTGTGTGTGTGTTTGTGTGTGTGTGTGTGTGTGTGTGTGTGTGTATGAGTGTGTGTGAATGCGTAATCAGGTCACGGTGGAACATCTAGCAGCATTATGAAGGTCAGTGGTTGGAAATGGAAAGTACTAATGTCACTTCCTCTTTTGCTGAAGATTTGCAGCAAAACACAAGCTATTAAATGTTTTATCTTTAAACAAACAGGGCTTTAAATGTTCACTCCGTCCAGAAACACACTCCTGATCTCAGCGTACTATCTGCATGGGTTTCCTCTGAGTTTCCTCCCACCTCCCTTTAACACGCTAGCAACACAGTTATCCGAGGGTGTGTGTGTGTGTGTGTGTGTGTGTGTGTGTGTGTGTGTGTGTGTGTGTGTGTGTGCACGTTTACATGCACACAATTGTGGTTTGGGGGTAAAATTGTTATAAGAAAAGAGGCTGCTATTTCACACACACACACACACACACACACACACACACACACACACACACACACACACACACATAAACCACTCTTTGGACATGATATTCAGAGGAATGAAAGTTCACACGGTCGAGAATGCTCCGCTCATTAATGTGTATTATACTACTGTTAGTTCCAACGGAGTAACCGATTAGATGTGAGGTGTTCCACGAGTGCTGATAATAGACAGTAACGGCACTGAGAAGTTTAACATATGTATCACTCTGCGTCCCAGGTCAATCATTAATGGCACTAACTGTGTGTCTCAGGGTTGGACGAGAGCCTAAGCTACGCTACACAAGGCTGAAGTCCAAATCCCTCTCTAACCCCTGATCAAGGGCACTACTTAGTGTGTAATGTTAGTGTGTGGAACATGGGAGTGTTCCCCAAAGTTAATGGAGCTGATATTCTAAAGAGGAATAAGTGGAAATATATCTGGTGAGCTTCTCGGGACTGTCCACCACCTCCATGGTTTATTCTCCTCACCTTCTGGCTACAGATCACCGCGAAGAATTTAAAACTACTTTCATCCCTGTTAATTACACTAGCTGTCACTCACCAGCTCCACCAGTCCACAAAGGTGGGAGAGATATGCATGTGGGCAGAGCTAAATAACTGGTTAAATAGAAAAACAAAATCATAATCTGTTGACAATAAATGGTGTTTGTGGAACTGTTGTTATAAAAGCAATATGACTCTTGAGATGTGATATTCTTGTGTGATATTTCTTAAATAAAACCTATAAAACCTAACGTCCCCTACTTAAAAGCAAGCACAGAAATGTTTGTGCAAAAGTATTCAGACAAATATGTCTTTATGGACCAGAAAAAAGCAAAACATTTCATTATATTCAGAGAAAGAACGGTTGTGTGCATGAAGCACGGTGATGGGAGCATCAGGGCCTGCTTGTCTGCAAACAGCACCATCGGATGAAATATAGTGCAGTGACATACTGGGACATAACAGCCTCCTGATGAACTAAAAACAGAATCTGAAGAGCTTCAACAAGACAACGCGACCAAAGGTGCAGCTATGAGACTATGAAAGAAAGGAAAGGGGTTTGCACAACCTCGTCTATCTCCTGACTTTACTATTGGAGGGTTTTTAAAATTCTAAGTCACCCTCTAACAAAGACCATTTTAATAAGAAGCCATGAACCAAAATTGAACCCTGAAATAAATGAATTAATGAATAACATTTTTTCCATTTATTTTAAAAGCACACTTTTAGTTGTTTCTTAATAGATATTTCAAGTCAAGTCAAGTCAATTTTATTTATATAGCGCTTTTAACAATTGACATTGTCGCAAAGCAGCTTTACACAATAAAAAGAAGTAAGTCTAATATTTGTGTTTCAAAGTTTAAAAGATTCAGGATATTTACTTTTGAAACAACTAACCATTGATTATTTATGAATGATAAACTTTTTAAAAGCTTCATGACTAATCAGAGTGTTTCAGTTGCTGTTTAAGTGTCTGTAGAGAAAAAGAAAAGCTTGTTTTTTTCTTTTTTGAAATGAGTGTGATTTATGAGCTCAGTGGCGCCCTCTCATGCACAGTGAATACCAAACATGTACTGACTGTACTACTGACTTTTTGGTCACATCATGCAGTATAAGACCTACAGTCGTGTTAGTAGTTTACGCTAGGTTGAAGATTAGGAAAGTTTCTATTACCTGTACAGTCTTCAGTGGGTGTTCATTGCTTTTGAATTTGAACGTGGTAAAGGAGTTATGAAGCTGTGCATTAGGGAAAAAATGATGTATTCATTTGGATTTTAAATGTTGGGGAATAAAGTCACAATAGTCTAGATCTAACAAATGATGTGAAAGTATTGATTCATAACCAAATTACTAGTATGAAGATGTGAAGTTACTACCCTGAAGCTGATTCGTTTCTAATAAGAGTCCATCACCAGATGTTTTATTCGTCTCAAGCTACATCAGTTTATCCACAAATACAATTAAAATTTTCATTTTAATGACCTCATACTTTTTATCTTATTTATATTTACATTTAATGCTCTCAAGGCAAGTTTGTTCTTACTATTAATAGGTGCTCCATCATCAGCTTTTTCCTCTCTATTTCGAAACAACACCTTCTCTGTCCTGAGGATGTCAGAAAACCTTTATGACTGTACAGCTCCTAAGTGGTCCGAACAGAAAAGTGTTCATTCTACCATCCAGAAATCACAACTTTGAACCCTCTGATACCACAGTCGGACGTCCTAGGGAGCAAATTGTCAGGTAGGCTTTTATTGTCACTTCAATCAGTTATACAGTTAGTACACAGTGAAACCAAACAACGTTCCTCCAGGACCGAGGTGCTACATACACCATAAATTAACTAATTAAGTATTATACAAAAAGACAACATTAGGTGCACTTATGCAATCTGTAATAATACAACACAATGCCATGCACTGTGACAATGTAGCTCCTTCTCGCTGTCCTCACTATCTGCTGTAGGGTCTTGCAGTCCAGGATGGAACAATTCCCAAAACAGACAGTCATGCAGCTGCTCGGGACGCTCCCGATAGTCCCTCTATAAAAGATGGATAAAATCGGTGGTGGAAGCTGGACCTGCCTCAGCCATCGCTATAAGAGCTGTAAATAGTTGGTTTTGTGGGACTGAGGAATTTGGTGCTCGTGATAATATTTGGTGCGCTAGACGTTCTCTCGAAAGGGAAATGGTGGGCTTCCTGCACTTCCACATCACCTCAGGCGTCTGTGACCTCTGCAGGTGGAGGGAGGAGGGGGTAGTCTTTTCCTCCAAGTGTGTTACGCTGCCCCCTAATGGTGTGAGATCAGCAGTGCAGAAACCTGTCTCGGCTAAAGCATGTGATAGTCTTCCATTTCCTTGGTTGGTATACAGTATGTAGCTAGTCTTCACCTCTGACTGGAGACTCCTTTTGTAAATGTTACATAAACATCGTCTTGCAGAAAGCCTGGACTACTAGATATGCACGTCCTGGCGTTACGATAGAAACTGTAACATAACAGTAGTGTGAATTCAGTGCTGCTGTACTAGAATTCATGTATTCATGCTAAAACTCTGTACAACTGCGACTGTACCGTTATTACACTCAGGAACTAGTCCATCCTGCTTGCACTCAGCTGCCCCCGAGGCAAACCAAAGAGGAAGCCGGATGAACCAGAATCCTTTTTTTGGGATGCACTGACAAACCACACACCACACGCCACGAGCGTGTTAGCGGGTTAGTGTGCTGGCTTCCGTGTAAAATATGCTCCACACACATTTGCATCGATTTGCTTATCTCCACTCTGGCATGCAAAACACTGACTGAGTGACTCAGAACACGAAAGGGAGGACGTCCTTTATTAATGTTGTTAATGTGGTTAAAGCACACCGTATAATTCATAGCTCTTCTGCTTTTTTATTCTTCATTACTGCAGATGTAACACTGAATGAATGTTGCAGTAAATTCTCTTGGGTTTGCTAGTGCTAGTTAGTTGGAATGTGTTGCACTTCATGTAGTTCAGTGTGTACCTGTGCCTTCTAACCAAGCTTCTTTTTTCCCCCAGTCGTATCCGCGGGGTTACATTTTATTGCCCAGAGTTTCCCTTTAAACCAAATATTCAGAGTCTAGTCACGTATACAGCACCTTGCTGCACTGTGATCTGTCTTATTCTTTGCATATCCCACGTTTTTTGTTTGAAAGGCTAGAATCAGAACTCAAGGTCATTCACGTTCATAGCACAGTTCATAGTCAGACTCGTTATCCAGAGCGACTTAAATTTGTCTAATTATACATCTCATTATATCTCATATGAGGGGTTAAGGGCCAGGCTCAAGAGCCCCAATAGTGGCAGCTCAGTGGTGCTGGGGTTCGAACCTGCGACTATCTGATCAGTAGCAGGAGTAGTGGTAGAGGTGGTTGTAGTAGTGGTGGTAGTACTGCTTTGTCATAACTACAATCGCACATCAAGGATGCACTGCATTTCACTTTGTTTTACTTATTAGTATTTTCATTTATTTTATTTTTTTTATTGTTATTATTACTACTTATAGGCTTTATTTAAATTATTTTTCATATATCTTGTAGCTTTTTGTCTTCTTAGCATTGCACTAGTAACTTCTGACCAGGTCTCACATTACATATACTGTGTATATAGACAGTATGTAAGATATACAGTGTGCGACTGCATCTACAACTACGTCTGTAGTTACTGTCCCTATTGTTGCTCCCACCAAGAGGTTGCCACAGCTGACCTTCAATCCGCACAACAACTTGACACATTTTATCCGGATTTGGGACCGGCACTGCATGCAATGGCTGGGTAGTTGGGTTGTGGCTTGAACCCTGGCCTGTCAGTAACCATCATTATGTGGCACTAGTTATAGGCCTCAGCAGCAGCACCTTGGTGGACCTGGGGCTCAAACCGCCAGGCTTGTGATGAGTAACACTGAGCTACCACTTGCTCAAGAGAAAGTTTGCAGACTGAGAACCAACCATGATGATGGACGATGATGATGTCACTCTGTTCCTCCTGATAACAAGCCTTGATCAAGGGGTTAATCCAATCCAGGGACTTTAAGATAATCAGAGATAATGAATAAAGCGTGCCCTCTTGTCGGGTTTATTGTGCTCGTCTTTTCAGTTCAGTAAAGCAGAAAGACGTGACAATAAGATCAGAGAAACGAAAACTCAGATAAGGCTGGTTATAAACAGCAAGTATGAACATGAATCACTAAAAATTATTCGGAGAACGTTGCGTAGATAAATACCGCAGACAAAAGGTGCCGCGGCGTCTTATACACACGGCACACAGCCTCTGGCGACACTCTCGAGCTGTTTGTGAGGTTAATAAGTGCTTATAAGTCATATTGCATGTGGGAACAAATAGTTTCCACCGTCTGGTGGTTTTTAACGCGCGTTCTGTTTCTCAACCTGACTCAACTTCTGACGTTTTGTTTTCCGACCAGTTTATCACATGCTCCATCTTTGTTTGTGTTATTTATTTATAAGTATTTAATGTCAACATTCGAAAATCAGTCAGTTTGAAGTGCTTACTGTTTAATAAAGTAGTTTTAAAGAGTATTAGTATAAAGAGTATTAATTATTATTACGTATAATTAGTATTATTGAAACAGCAGGCAGCATAATTTGCAGCTCAGGGCTACTAAAACCCCCTGAATCTACAGCGATGGCGCATTCGACAGGCAGAAGTGATGGCTGCCGGGACACTGGAGCAGCGTGAGGAGCGGCAGCAAGTTGACCACACACGGTAATGCTTGCGTGGGGGGCCGAGGGTAACCTCTAGTGCTTAAAAAAAAAAAGTATAATTTTTTAGAATAATCATAAAAGTAACATATCTGTAAAAACTGAATAAACAACAAATTAGCAACACATGAAAGCTTAAAATAATATGTATTTTTAATTTTTTATATATAAAAAACAATAATAATGCAGTCTTGTACTTGGGTTGGATTTTCCATTTTGCAATTTTTAAAGCACATTTGCACGGGCAAGTTTGAGATAAATCATTGTTTAGCATAAAATTGTGCATTTCTGTGTACAAGATTTGTTTGCCAGATTTTATTAGATGAAAGTGGCAGTTTAGATAAACAGTAAGGATGCATATAAAAATAGTATATAAAAACAATCAAAGATTGTTTTAAATAAATAGACATTAAACCTCACTCCTCTTGGTGGCTCTCGGGCGTACACGCAACTACACGATCGTACACGATCGGCTCAGGTTCATTAGCTCATATGCTGAAAATACTGCGTATGCCGAGGCAAATTTCTTGCAAAATTTCAGGTCTTTAGGTAAAAATTTTTAAGGCAATGCGTTTGTAAGCAGAGGTACCATTGTATCTATTGGATATTTTACTTGTCTTGTACATTTAGATGTCTTTTTAAAATATTTTGATTGTGTTTATATGCAAAAATGTGTTTATAGTGTTGAAAATTGGTAATATAAGTGGCTGGAACGGATTATCTACATTTACATTAGTT
Source organism: Clarias macrocephalus (assembly GCA_011419295.1). Taxonomy (NCBI): domain Eukaryota; kingdom Metazoa; phylum Chordata; class Actinopteri; order Siluriformes; family Clariidae; genus Clarias; species Clarias macrocephalus. The sequence goes on along the minus strand of JAAGKR010009016.1, from coordinate 21,898 downwards.
CCTATGGGAGAAAATGTTTCACAATACGTCGTTTTACTTTAAGAACACGTCTCTGGAACGGATTAAATTTGTATGCATTACACCTGATCACTTTCATTTTATATATATACTTATATTTTAATTGAATAAAATATATTCAATTAAATTACATTTGTATAGCGCTTTTAACACATTTCATCGTCGCAAAGCAGCTTTACACAATCAGAAAAATTATATATATATATATATATATATATATATATATATATATATATATATATATGTTTATATATTTTTATAATAATATTACAATTATTTTGTATTTTTAAAAGATCTAGAATACTTTGACTTTTATTACAGAATAAAAAAGACTTAGGGGACATTTCCTCTCAGAACGGTCTCTAGTTAACGCTCTGATGCAATACAGCGCGGAGGAACACGCCTGTCAGATTTAAGTAGGGCGGTCGCGATTCGTCTTGTTGCCTTGGAGACGGGTGGGAAAGTAGTGCCGCGGAAACTGAGCCACGGCTCGCCGCCATCTTGGTTCTGACGCAGCATTCGGGCGGACGTGCGCGCGGCGTCCTGGTCAGAGCCAAAATGGCGGCAGTTACCTGGGCTAAACTGGCTCGGGATTAAAAACACGGGTCAGAGCCCGAGCTGTGGAGCGGCCGGCAGCAGCGGGAGAGAAGTTACCGCTTCTCCTGCTCCGCTTTTCCCCCTGACTTACACTGAACACAGGTACAAATTAACATTATTATTATTAATAATAATAATATTAATGCTTTTATAACGCGTTATTGTTCGTGTTTTCTCGTTAAAATCGGTGATAATCACGATATCGGCAATGTTTACGTTCGAATTTAAACCTCTCTTAGATACAAACGTCACTAGCGCTAGTTAGCTAAAAGGTTAGCCTAGCCTGGATTAGCCTAGTATAGTTCGTGTAGCTAAATAGCGACGTCTCCGTCTCAAAACGCGTTGAGAATGATGTTTATTCTTGAGGTTATAATTGTTATTAAAGTGCGGAGCGGTTTGTGTGTTGTGAAGCCGTGACTGTGTGTCGGTGTGACGGGAGGGGAAGCGGACTGACTGGGAGGCGGACACACCAGGCCTCGGGCGAAGGCTAGCTAGCAGGCATGCTAACTGACTAACCAAACAAACAAACAAACCGAGTAAATAACTGTGCTGTTTAAAATACTAACAGTAAATAATAACTAACCCGGTAATAAGGACGCGTTATAATCCGGAGAATAAAGCCGTTGTGTAGTAATGAGTCACCGACACAGTGTTTAGTGTTACTCAATAATCTGACATTTTATTTGTTGTTAAAGTGTGTAAGAGCGAGCTAATGAAGAGAACATTTACTGCAAATAATTAGTGTTCATGAGTAATAGCTCTATAAGAATCGAATAAAAACAATAACATTTAATGTTTAAATGAAATACGGTATTTTCCATTAAATACAATTTAATGTCATAGGTTTTGCTCTTTTTTTAAATTTCTTTTTAATTTATTCAAATTTTTTAAAAACTTTTTTTTTGTGCGCCCTGGATGTATCAGATCGTTAAAAAAAAAAAAAAAATTATTACTCCTTTTTTATTTTATTTTATTTTTTGTCATGGAAAAGAAAGTCTGAGCGGTCAGTTTAGGATAAAGCCTGGATGGGATTATTTTTACAGATTATTATTAATAATAATAATAATAATAATAATAATAATAAGTGGAGTATGTGAAGAAGTGAGCTGGGAGGCGGACACACACCAGGTCTCAGGTCCAGACAACATGCAAATTAACTAACTGGGATCGCTGTCTAAATTAAATACCAACAATAAATACGGAATAACTCAGTATTATGGACCGGTTATAATAACGTATACAACGCTGTTGTGTAGTAATGAGTCACCAGCACACTGTCTTATTTTGCTTTATTTCGTTCTCACGAGTTATTCTGTTCGTAAAAGTGTGTAAGAGCGAATTAACTCCAGTCGATCAGGAACAATATAATTTTTGTAAATAATCATTGTGCAGTGAGTTCATGAGTAAATAACTTGTAATAAAATGTATGAAATTAATAAAAGTAATAGATAATGCATTGTCAAGCTTTTTTTAATTGAAATTATGGGGAAAGAAGGTCTTTTCACTTTACAACATTTTAAATACATTTAATTGTTAACATTTTAAAGGTTTCTGATTGATTTTATTTTTTATTTTTTGGTTGCATTTTTAAAATTGTGTATTCATTCAAATCGTTGAGTTGTCGCGTCTTTGATCATTTTATGAAAAAACAGAAAGAGAAAGGAAGGACTTTCTTCCTCCTGTTCTTACCGGTTGGTTGAGGATAGGGCGATCTCATGCACGCCCTGTTCAGACGGGATTATTTTCACACAAGGAGAGAGTGCGTCAGAGCGATTCCACAGGCGTCACTGGAATGTGTTTAGTTAATGTTAAAAAATTTTAAAATCTTTGTCATCTTGTCAGAGGAATCCTAGTAATTTAATACATGTATGTATGTATATATATATATATGTGTGTGTGTGTGTGTGTGTGTTTTATTCGTGTCATGCAGTATTTCGTTGCAGTTTTAGCTCCGGATGTTGTGATGCAGATGTTGCATTGTCTGTTGAAATCCAGGGCTGTGCAAGAATCCTAATCGTGATGTTTTTTGATTTTTAGTGTTGCGATCAGAATCGAAGTTATTGGGCATTTTTTTTTTCTAAGTGAATTTTCTCAAACTTTAAGTTCATAATCTCTCTGGAGAAAAAAAAAGTCACCCAAAGACGATGTGTTACTTCATTATTATTCCAGGTGTGACACTTCCTGAACACCTAGCTAAGCTAACCTTTAGTAACAATTAAAAACATACATTTTTGGAGACACAGATACAAGAATCAGCACACAGAAGAGTCACGATATGCAACTAAATTTTTTTTTTTCCTGTATCTGTAACATGCTTTAGTTTTTTTAAGGTTACATTTTGTTTTCCTTTAAATATAAAAACTAATACGCATAGTTCATTTACGGAGTTCAGGCCGCTGATTAAGAAACAATGTCATCAGTATTTATGCAAAAACAAACTTCATCAGTTTTAGAGTTTTTGGAAACAGTTAATCGATTAACAGTTAATGATTAACGTCCCTAACTTATAATAGATAAGGGTCGTTTAATTATGTATTATTTATTAATTAAGAATGTTGTTTGTATACATCGTGCTCATGCTGTTTTTGCACATCAAACTTTTCTCACAAAAAAATCTTTAAATGAATTAAAACATTTACATTTTTCAACTGCATTATGTAGGAACAAAAAAAAGAAAAACAACAAATCTTAATTGTTAAGGAATAGTTAATTAGTTTTTTTATTTTATTTTTTTTTTGCTCTTAGTCTGAAACGTAAAGCAATAAAGTTTCAGCAACTTTTATAAACTTCTGTGATGTGCTGGTGATTGAGCGTGGCCACGCCCCCTGGAGCTAGCACTCTAGTCTTAGAATAAAGATGGAAACAGTCTGTGTGTGCGTGTGTGGGGAAAATGGAATAGTTTTATAGATTTGATCTCGATGACCTTCAGCTACGTTGTGAAGGGTAAAGACATCTGACTGGATCTCTCTCTCTCTCACACACACACACACACACACACACACACACACACACACACCTGAGATGTGAATTGAGGACAGGTTCATCAACCTTGCCGGCAAGTGGAGCCATGAGGGGGCGTGGCCTAATCCCTGAATAATTCTGAAGGAGTTTATCACCACGGAGACCGGACTGATCTCTCACTCTGAGGCGGGATTAATCACAACCGCGTGTGTGTGTGAGAGAGAGAGAGGGGGGAGTGGGGGTGTTTATCACATCACATCCGCTTCTTTTTTAAATTCTTGTACCATAAATGGTCAACACAATTATGTTTCATGCCAAAAGAAATACTCTTAACAGTTCTGGACAATCCGGACTGAATGTTACATGGGATGTGTAATCTATTGTTTTATAATGTGTTTAATTGCTTCCTCCCTTACTACACCAATTTACACTACGTCATTATCGATAGCTGTAGAAGTTTGTTTCACTCTGGAAGTATTAAATTTAAATGTATTTACTTTTGTTTTTTTTTTTATCTCGTCAGCTTTTTAAACTCCCCCAGCGACAATCTAAATAAAAAGAAAGCGCGGGTTTGCGGGAGCTAGCCCAAGTAACATTAACAATAACGAGAAACCTGAATGACAGTAATATCTCTGACGTCCTCTACATCAGATGCCGGTGATGAGGGAAATCCTCAGGTGTGTTCAGTGCAGTATTCACTCGTAGTCCTCAAATAACACTAACGCGCTAACGCTCCTGTAGTTTAAGTCAGAGCGGCTACACAAGTTATCCCGGCTACGTCACGGCTTGGATAAACGGTTTGAGTTATTTATTTATTAATTATAATTTTTCTTCCCCCTTTCCCCGGAGTCCCGCTACAGACCAGGCGAGCGGATATCCAGCGCGTACAGAGAGACGTGTTGCTGTGCTGAGACTCCCGGAGTCCAGCCCGAGGTCAGACCACAGACAGACCGGACCCGAAAGCAAACAAACCCGAAGAGAGTCCGATTCAGTCAGACCGAGCGAGAGGGAGGTGTGAAAGCGCCCTGAGACGAAACCAGTGTGTTCAGGACAATCGGCTCTTTCTTCGAGTCAAACTCTTCTGAGATTTAGACGTCATGTTTTTATTTAAAAAAAACATGCACACAACGAGGGTTTTCTGTTCGAGACGACAAACACGTGAGCGTCTCAGTTCGTTGTCTTTGGCTCGTCTAACCGGATCCGGGCCTTTTTAACTCTGAAATACATTTGTGCGTTTCGGTTGTTTGTGCAAGTCCGCGGCGCTGTCGCTACCGGATGTGTTTGGGCTCGCTGCTCATGTCAGGATTACGATAAATAAGATGATTATTTATGTGCTGATGAACTCTTTAACTTGTGAAGTCATCTAGACAGGACTCGACTCATCCTGTTGTGTGTGTACATCGCGTGGTTTGACCTTTTAGGGTAAGGAGAAGACGGGGACAAAATATATGGTTAGTGATGGAATGAATAAATGTTTGATTTATTACTTATTTTTTGGTTGCAGTGTTTAACAGTAAATAATAGTAATAGGGGTGGACAGTTTGAAGTATCCTGATTTTTTATAAACATTAGACATCGAGACTAAACACGTACGGCCCCATCGTCCCCAAACATGTTTCATATCACCAGGGAACTCATTATTACTGTGTGATCGAAGAGCAGGAGCGTACTCGAGAATACACTTCAGGTCTCTAAAGCATCTGCTGCTTGTGTAAGAGTGTAAAACACAGACACACAGTGCTTCTCAGTACATTTTTATGCAACAAGTGCTTCTGCTTTTCAGTAACAGTTCCTTCATGTGAAATTCTTCCTGCTCGTCTCCTCGCTCTTTAGGTTTTTAAAAAAAATTTTTTTAACAAGGTCGACTAATCATTAGTGATAAAGCTGACATTATAAACCTCTCAGAATCTCAAAAAGACTATTCTATATCTATAAACTATATAAAAAATTTTTTTATCTGGATTTAGGGGATAAAAAAAAAAACAAAAACGAATATCGCCAGCAGTTTCTGGACGCAAGAGAAAGAAATCTTTAGAAAAGCTGTACTACACGGACAGATAGAAATCAGGAAATGAGATAGTGGCGGATTCTGCAACAAATCTACTGCAACAGGTTTCACGCTTCCCAGATCAAAGATTTTTTCTTTTTTTCTTACTGACTTTGAAGTTGATTGAATCCACATCACAGAAGGATTTCCTAACAATAACAGACTCCAAATCATGTGAAGTGATGGAAAATATATATAAAAAAAACAATCGTGGAATATCCTCATAATTTATTTTTTTTATTACAATCAATTTAACATAATTTTCTGTTCAATACTCTGACACCCAGGAATCCCTGGTAACGACCAAGCAGACAGACAAAAAAGAACAGTTAAATGAACTATACTATTCACAGATCTGAAACCGATTTTAAACACATAGGTACTCCCCGACTTGCAAGAATTCAAGTTACGGATTTCTGTAGATGCGAACAAATCGTAATCACTGTAGTGCACCAGATACCAATGTGTACAATTATATACAATATTTTCAGCGTGTAAGAAATGAGTCTGCCTCACCGGTTTCAGTGAATCAGTCCGAGAGCACGATGATGAAAATGTCTGTCCTATAAAGCTGTGCTGATGATGAATAATCCTAATCTCAGGAAAACCAGAAAAATTGCAGTCCAATACAGTGGAGAACAGCTTCGAGACAAAATGGCCTTCAGGGGAAAGGGGGCCAGTGATAAAAAAAATAAGTAAAATAAAAACTCTTTAAAAAAAAACAAACGATTCCTTTGAATCATTTGTACATAATGCAGAGTCAGGAAGCTACACACACATTTTTACTATCGAGTGTCCATCATATAAACCCTTTCTGTCCATCAAACATGTTTTATTTGACTCTAATACTTTTACTCCTATGAGAAACTTTTGAAAGTTTTTAAACAAGTAAAATTAAATTTTTATAAAAAAGTGAATCTGAAACATTTTATCTAGTTTCATCAACAACAGCTGACTCTTGTCATGAATATAGCTGTAGAATCTGGTGTGGCGTTGAAGGAGGGGAGGGGGAACTTGCTGTCCAGTCCCGTGTTTCCTGATGGAACAAGTCATGACGTCTTCCTAGATATAGATGCGCATTAGGACGGTCTTTAGGTTCATCTTCATCACAGTGGTTATGAAAGGAGTTTTCACCCTTATGAAAGTTTTTTTTTTTTTTTTCGTTCTCTTGTCTGTTTTCCACCTCATCACTCCTGTTGCTCTTGTTTCAGGTGATTCCGGAGCTGTCCATCACCCACCATGAAGCTCTTTGATCTCAAACTGAGCACGCTCTTTGTCCTGTAAAATAAAAAATAAAAAAGCCGCCTCTCTGAACCATGCCCGAAGATTAGAGCGCCCCGTCCCCTCCTTTGCCAAGTACCGCTTAAAACAAACAAAAAAAAAAAGCCTCCACCTCGATGTAGTCCCCCCCCCCCCTCGTCCATCCGATTGGAGTGAATCCCTCCACACCACACCTTTTAAGTCTTGATCACTTCCCCTTTCTCTTGAAGACAGACCGGGACAATGTCCCCGTATTTGAACATGGCTCCTACATAAGATCGCAACGCCTTTTCCCCCCAATCCTCCCCCCCCACCCTCCCAAGTCCCATGCGCCCCGTAAGCGGAGATTCGTCGTCCGGTGCTACCCCTCCCGAGAGCGTGTCGTTGCTGGGCTCTCTGTCCCCGTCCGATATGTCGCTGCTGCAGTCCCTGGGCCCGGTGCAGAGCTGGCTGGGCCAGGAACTGGAGAAATGTGGCATAGACGCCATGATCTACACCCGATATGTCCTCAGCCTCCTGCTGCACGACAGCTACGACTACGATCTGCAGGACCAGGTACGGCTGTTCTCCTTTGTTTGTTTGTTTTTGTTATCAGGATATTTTTACTGTCGATAATAATCTAAGCCAGCGAGGCACGTCTCCATCTTGATAGACGTCAAGAATTGTCACCGTCATTTCCAGAAAGGGAAATGAAAGTTTTTCTCGGGTCGATCTGTCGCCCCGACTCGCTTCCTGCCAAAGTTGTAAGTTACAATGTCAACAACTGCCAGCTCTTCACAGTTTTACTTCCTGGTTTAGTGATGGCGTCTCTATCTGGTCATCGAGGCCCCCACGCTGAGTCACTAGCTAACCCGTCGCTCAGTCGAACCATTTTTGGTGCCTCGGAATAGATTTAGATAAAAATGAATCATTGCGTTGCGAACTTGCTTGATTTTGAGGAACTGTGAGGCGCTTTAACATTTCTTCAGCTGATCAATTTTGTTAGGAAATCAGGATTTTTAATAAGAGAGAAAGATCACATGCTGTTTAATCACACCCATGCTGCAGGAGAACGATATCTTCCTGGGTTGGGAGAAAGGCGCAGGCAAAAAATGGGGGAAGAGCCGGAGGAAGGGAGGGACGGACCTGAGTCTGGAGGAGATGAAGAAGCAGGCCGCGGTGCAGTGTCTCCGTTCTGCTTCTGATGAAGTAAGACCTTCTGATGATTTAAAGGAAACATGTACTGTGCGTTTTGTTAGTATAAGCTTGTGTGAAGAAATCCATCTTTGTGTGGTGAGAGACACACTTTTAGAGCTTTATGCAAATACTGGTAAAATGGAGCCGCTGAAGTTCAGTATTTTCATAAAAACACAGGAACTTAATACTTGAAGTTTGTGCTTTTATATGTTAATAAATGGTAGTCAAGCAGTTGTATAACTCTTTATATTTTTTGGCTCTCCCCATGTCAGAACTCTGGAGTTGAACGTTTGGTCGAGGAGCTTTGCTCCAAGCTCAAGGACATTCAGAACAAACAAAAAGGTTTGTTTAAAGCAAGCTTTGTGCTTCAGTTTTCAGCATGATCTTTGACTCTGTACATTTTTCCCTCTCCCTCTTCTTTTTACCATTCATTTTTCATTCAGTGTTAATGATGCATTAAGATGTCATTTAATATACAGAGCCAGCCCAAAAAAAATGTACACACTTCAGAAAAAGAATTTTTTTAATAATAATAATGCATTATTAATATTATCATAAATATCAAATATATAACATATATAAAATTTTATAAATATTTTAATATCAAAATTTGACATAAGTTTTTCTTTTCTTAAAGTGCGTTCCGTTTTTATTTTTTGGTTGATTCTGTGCATTTTCTCGGTCTAGGATTTTCATTCTCTTAGTATTTTAGTGGTAAATTTATTAATCTGTCACCCCCCCCCCCCCCATGTGACCTAGGAGCGGCTTAACAGTGCATTACAATAGAACATTTATATATTTATAACATATGTATTAATAAAAGGGTGCCTTGGTTGATCATGTTGCAGAAAAAGAAAAGCAAACTATCAAGAAGTCAGATGAATCCCTATCTCCCGAATTGGCCGAATCGCCTTCTTCTAAAGACCAGGTGGAAATGTAAGGAGCTTTTAACTCTACTCTAAATGTTTATATACATTTAATAAACTTGTACTAAGTGAAGTTTTTTTTTCTGTTTATATGAAGGTACTATGAAGCCTTTCCGCCTCTGTCAGAGAAACCTGTTTGTCTCCAAGAGATCATGACCGTGTGGAACAAGGCTAAAGCAAGCGCCAATTCCAGCTCCTCATCTGCCGCCCCCCAGACAAGCACCGACACCTCCTCCCCGAAAGACTGCACAAGCGAGGGTGAAGTTTTTAAGGACAAAGCCCCCGATGCGCCGGTCACCACCACCACCAACGAGAAGGTTCAGCAGCGACGCAGCAAGAAAGAAAAAGAGAATCGATACCACGGGGGCGTCTCCGGGGCTTGCGGCGACCAGGTCGTTTCTCAAAACAGGAGGCACGCCAGGCATCGATCTGACCAGGGGCACCGTCCCCGGTCCTGGTCATCCGGCTCCAGCGAGGGCGGCTCGAGCTCCAGCGGCAACCAGGGCGAAGCGAAGACCTGCAAAGGAGCTCGGGTCAGACACAAGTCTCGCGAGGTTGGCGGCAGAAACAAGAAAGGGCGGAGCAGCGGGCAGGTCAAACTGGCCCTGAAGGCTATTGATAAAGAAGAGCGCAGATACACAGGTAGCAGTTGCAGTGCCTCCGAAGGCCCTTTGAAGCACCAACAGCACTACACAAAGAAGGGCAAAAAGCCATTAAGGGAGCTTCGGAAAGACCCCAGCTGGGTTGATATGAAAGAGTCCGGAGGTGAAGCCAATAATAATAACAGGGAATATATGGAAGAACCCCTTTGGTACACCGAGCCCATATCGGAGTATTTTGTCCCATTCGGCTGGAGCAAACTAGAGACGAAGTATCGGAGCAAACCGGATTCCCCTAGCGACCTGGCTTCGTCTGTTGACGTGGATGGTCTGTCCGAGCAGGTCCAAGGGATCTGCATTGCGAACGCTTCCTTTCAAAGGGCGTACCTCGCCGCGGGCACTTTCGTGGACGGGCACTTTGTCGAGGTGTCGAGCGAGGGAAACGAGGAGGCCGCCGAACTGAATGGGACCTCAAGCTGCCCTCTTCCTGAGGATGGTAAAGATTTAGATGATGAGCATCTGTCTGAATTCACTCACTTCTATGAAGTTGATATATATCAATCCATATTGGATCCCAGTGCCTCAGATGCAGTACAAGAAAGCCGGATCTTGAACATGATCCGACAGAAGAGCAACGAGCCGAGAGACATCGAGGCAGCAGGGCGTCGTGTAGTTTTAGACGGCTTTGAACTGCAGGCTGAAAGTGCAATAAAGGCGGATTCTTTGGGAGCTTCGGGAGACGACGTGATTCTCACGCAGGACATGGAAAACATCGCTCACATGTGGGAGTGCTGCTCATCATCTAGTTCTGAGGAGTTAGAAGGCGAGAGCTGCGCGGGGGACTCTCCGGTCAGGCTGTCCCCGCTGTTCGGCAGTGTGCCGTTCGACGTGGACGGGCTGTCGGCAGCTTTTCAGGATCTGAGCGGGAGCACGTCGGCCCTGAACTCCTGTTTCTCGCTCTTTGAAGTGCAGCGTGATGGCTCAGCTTTCCCCTTTTCCTGCGACTCGCTCACATCCAGTCGCGAAAACGTAGATTCGAGTAGCTGTTTAGATCCCCATGCAAACAAACAGTCCCGCTTGCTAATCTGGACCAAAAACAGTGCCTTCGATGAGAACGAACACTGCTCGAACCTTTCGACGAGAACTTGCAGTCCCTGGTCCCACTCGGAGGAGACGCGCTCGGACATCGAGCCGGTCGCCGGCCAAGCAGACGAGTCCTCTCAGTTCGGCTGCGACGACGTCGGCTGCTTGATCCCCCCCGTTCCGACTTCGTACCTGGAGGAGGAGTTTTTGGATTTCTTGCAGGAGAGCCCAACTCACCAGCAAGATGAAATGAGTGCAGGCAGAGTGTCCAATCAGAGCTTTGGCAAGGTCTCTAAACTGGAGTCTGTTTGCGGAATAGCGTTAGAGCAGGACGAGAGCAAACAGTACAGCACGGCTTTGTTTCCAGAAGACGCCAACCAACAAAACGATGATTACAGCTCAGGAATAATAAAGGATATCTGGATGGCAATTGGAGACCGGGATTGCGTCTTGGCTCTTGAAGTGGAGCAAGAAGACGATGACTTGTTTTCCGAGGAGACGCCCAGCTATCAGTGCGGCTGTCTTGAGGACGAGGTGACTGAGCCCATAGAAAAGAAGGCTGTACAGCGTTCGGAGTACCACCTGTGGGAAAGTCAGAAGGAGGACCAAGGCCTGGCCAAAAATAAAGTCTCCAAAGTCGATGGGGGGGACTATGCAACTCCTGCCAGGCCATGGGATGTTCGTTCAGAGAAGGACAATACATCGTTTATTCTTGGGGGAGTGTACGGAGAACTAAAGACTCTAAGCGGTGACAAAGAGTGGACTGTGGTTCCACCCATCAATAGCTGCGGGAGCCTGTTGCAGTGCGCATCGGCTTCCTCGTCTGATGTGGTGACCATTGCCGGGACGGATGTGTTCATGAACACGGGTGGTTGCTTTGCTCCAGGCCATAAGCCCCTGTGGCGACCTTTGGTGTCTTTCGGACAAAACGGTCAGGCCAGCAAAGGGTCAGGGGACGGACTGAATAAGGGATTTTCTGTTATCTTCCATGAAGATTTACTCGGATCCTGTGGAGGCTATTGTGGAGAGCAGCAAGGACTTGATTACCCGTTTGACCTCGATAACCCTTTCTCCAAGGTCCTGCACGTCGAATGCTCCTTCGAACCGGAAGACATGGCCTCGTTCAGCCCAGGATTCAAGCCAAAGTCTATATTGTGCTCGAATTCCGACAACGAGCCGTTCAGTCCGAGGCTATACGGCATCAACCGCACTCAGTACCGGGCCATCCGCATATCCCCGAGAACTCACTTCCGGCCGATCTCAGCCTCTGAACTTTCTCCAGGTTGGTGCAGCGTATCGGACGGCGAGTCTGAAAAAGAGGAGGCGAGTCTTCCCGTTACCAGTCAGACGGACCTCTTCGATGACCCGCAGGCGGACCTCAAACCCCTGGAGGAAGATGCGGAGTGCGAAGGCCCTTACTACGGAAAGTCCGAACTGGAATCTGGTAAATTTTTACCCAGGTTAAAGAAGTCGGGCATGGAGAAGAGTGCCCAGACGTCGCTCGATTCCCAGGAGGGCGGGGGAGCGACTCTTGCGGCCGCCGAGCTGGAGATTTGTTTAGACTGCGAAATGGCGGGGAAATCCACACCGGCAGTGGCGGCCGTGAGCTCTCTTGTCGAGGCACCTGCGGACACGCCTCAGAAGGAAGAATCCTGTAGGTGTGTCGGAGCAAGCCTTCTAATGTTTGAGAAAACCTATGACGTGGTCGAAGATGCGCATGAGGTTAGAGCGCTACCGAGCTGCGTTATGAACACTGTCCATGTAGTCGTGTGTGTTTGGGTTCTCTTTAATAATTTATCTGCTTTTCTTCCCGTCAGTTTCCCCTGTTGAGCAGCCAGCGTGAGGACTGCTGGTGGCAGAACACGCTTTGTTCCTCCATGTTTTCAGGAACTCGATGCACAGGTATGTGATTGCTCAGGGTTTCCTCAGTGTGTTGGAGAGCGATGTACTAATGAGGAGTGCAAACTTAAATCAATCTGTCTTTTGTTTTAGCAGAAAGCAGTAACATATGAGTTTGCCGTAGAGCGCAGAGGCATGTTAAAGCTGAACCCGTGCCGGAATTGCTTTGACTCTTTTCCTCCTTCAACGTTTAAACCCCAGCAGAAGACACGGATGAGGAGCGGCTTCATCAGAACAGAACATCATCTAAACCTCCTATTAGTCTTTAAGTTTTGACCCAACACTCGCCCCCTCTTAACCCCCTCCTCTCATCCTATGCTCTGTAGTCAGTACCATCTATTAGAAAATTAATCGAAGGGGGAGCTCTGCGTGTGTGTGTGTGGGTTCTAATGCTTCTTAGTTGAGTCGGGTGATCTTTACTTGAACCCCATCTCTAGAGTAGCGTTGTAGTGTCCCATCTGAGAGGGGTGTGTATGCGTGTCTGTTTTTCTCACACTAGTGTCACTCCTTAACAGTTAACCAAACCCTAAGAGTAATGACACAAGACATCCGAAAGCCCCGTAGTCACTTTCTTAAACCAGATATTTTATCCTTTGATTTATTATTATAATTTTCTGCCACTTCAGAGGAGTGATCTTCACTAGAGTCACAAATTTGGAAAACGTGAGAAAGCAACCTTTTTTTTTTTTTTTTCTTGGTTGGGTTTTCTTCTTGAAGAATTGGTCAGATTTGTTCGTCAAAACTTCCCCCGCATGAGCATAATAAATATCCTCTTTAGTAGCGTATCAAATCAGGGGGAGGGGAACTAAGAAAGCGTGGAAAAAGAAAAAGGTTTAAGTTCTGCATTTTCTTTTTACAGTTTACAACGTATGCATTAAAAATAGTTATTGAATAAACGTAAATATAAATGCAGATATAAGCTATAGGTGCAATCTCCTTTTTATTTTTTTGACGAGAGATGATCTGTAGCACAAAAAAGTGCAATTGTTTGACGCTTTAGAAACACTCGCATCATTTCTGTCACAGCAGATATTTTGTTGCACGTCGCAAATATGCGTCTCCCCACTGCCCCAATAAAAACAAAGGCCAACATGCTACTCGATGCCGAGGCGCTCCTGATCTTCGCCCGCGTCGTATTCTAAGTTCATTTGCAGAATGTAAGTGTTTTATTTGCTTAGAGATGTATGAGATTCTTCTTTTCTCACTTTTTTTTTGCGTGTTTTTTTTTTGGTGTGGGTTGCTGCGTTTTTCATTATAAAGGAAGCCGGTAGCATGACGGCCATGGTGCGGCGTGGAAATATAAAAACAAGACAAAAAATATAAACAAAATAAAAAAAATTATAAAATAATAATAATTTAAGCATTGCTGTTGAAGCAAAAGTAGCCAGCGCGGAGTGTGACTTTATTCTTCTTTAGTGATTTGTGCGAAAGTTACGAGGCTTCATTTGAAAAAAGAAAAATAATAAAAAACAAGCCAAAAATGGTTTTTTTTATTATTATTAAATAAGATTTGATCTCATTTTAAATAGTTTATTTATTAATAACATTTGTATTTTGTTTTCTTTTTTTTGTCCCCCGTAACTGAAAGCGCATGAATTAAAAGCAGATAACGGATGTGCCTGTGCTGTTTGGCTACATTTGCTCTGTGAAATTTCTCAAAATCGGACACTTTGTGCTTCAAATCTTCCTCGTATTAGGAAGGTCCAGGATTGAGAGATTTTACTTTTTTTTTTTTTTTAGTTTGCTTCCTCATTGTTTTTCTTTACCTTCCAAATAAGAGAAAGCAACGGACGTTAATGCGTAGGGAGTGAAGACCAGCACATAGATTCATGAACACAAACAACACTACATGAACACACACACACATATATAACTTGGACAACTTTGGTCTTCACTTCACATCGTCAATCTGCCCTCTGAGCCAACTACTTATTTTTATTATTATTATTACATATATATAATTATTATAGTTTGTTGTTTTTAAAAAAAAAAAAGTATTTTCTTGCTTTTTAAAGGTTGTTCCAGATGACAGTAGTAGCGTCAGGGGATTCACATTTAGGGAGATATTCACATGAGGGATCTCAGCATTTATTCGAAGACCGATCGGTTCTGAAACCTCATTTTCCCATCAAATGAATGAAATTAAATGTAGAAACACAGGACACGGCATCGCGTGTGACCGTCGCTGCCTCTGGTGGTGATTTTTGTCAGACGTTCCCTCCGAGGACTAACGAACTGTATACTCGCGTGTTGATATTCTTACGGCAACCAAGCCTTAAGACAGGTCCTGTCCTGTGTAACTTGCGACCTGTGTTTTGTCATAGGTCTTTGCATTGCATTAATGTTTTTTTTTTTAAAGAAACCTTCTAGCACGGAATAATAACTAAAAAAAAAAAAAAAACGTGCAGCACTAATAGTAAAAAAAAAAAAAAAAACACCCAAAATGTAGCCAGTCAAGCTTGTGGTGTTTTATTGGGACAAATAAAAAAATGTAGAATTATTTATTTATTATATTACTTAAAAACAAATTGCAGACCAGCTGTGGTTTAGATATGTATTTGTGTCTGATATAGTATTGTGTTAATCACAACTCAGTTAAACTGAATTCTTGTTTAATTATTATTATTATTATTATTATAGTCCAGTTGAAAATATTCACTGACATCCTGATGCCTATTTAGATTTGGTGCGTTTAATCTTAAATTTCTTGGTATATTCAGCAAAAAATGTATCGAGTAACGTGACATGTTATTGAACCGCTCTTAGTTTAACTCAACATTTTAGGCAGAAGAGAAAAATATCTAAATTTCTATCCAAAATTATTTTATTTATTATTATTATTATTTTTACCTTGGCTGCTCTGACTTCTGGAACATCCTGTAACAGTCCTGAATTTAGCAGTGTTTTAGTTTCTGATTGCGCCTCCTGGTGGCCGCAATAGTGTGATGCACACATTGCGTTTAATTTTTATTATTTTTTTTACATTTTTTTGGGAGGGGATGGGGCGGGGGGGGCTGAGTACAGTACATTTTAAAACTAATTAATCAAACCATCTTTACTCGTTCACAAAGCGAGCGGTGTGTTAAAACAGATAAAATTCCAATATATAAATATTTTTCTAATACACTTCCAAAGTTGGTACCTTTTTAGTTTGTTTTTTTTAATGGAAAAACAGATACAACTAAATAAGCATTATTATTATTATTACTATTACTTTATTATAAATATTATCATAACTACTATTCCAGCCTGGACTACACCTGACATCTGCAAAAAAATAAATAAAATTAATAATAAAAAGAAAAATGAGGTTCGAAAGAAAAAGAAATGTAACGGATCTACGGATGCACGAGGTCGGTGAGGCGAGTCAGCTAGTAATCGGACATCACAGTCCACAATTTGCTTTGCTTTAAACTGCGAAACACATTTTAAATTTGTTAAAGAAAAAGTGTTTAAGTTTTCTTTTTCTTTTTTTTTTTTTTTTGCTTTTAATTATTGTGTGAGTGAGTGGGTCCTCGAAAAATAATAAGAATTAAAAAAAAAAAAAACCTGTATCTGAGGTTGTTAGCGTTTGATATGTTCACGAGAGACCACAAAGTTTTGCGTGCGAGAGCGGAATAGTGCTTACTCGTACTAGACTTCTGTTCCATGATTTATTTTTTTGTTTTGTTTGTTTGTGTGTGTTCAGAGGGAACGCGCTTCCCGAATGCGAGTCAGGATCGCACTTTGAAGCACTGAGGGTTATTTTTTTTATTTTTTCCTCTTCCTTTTGTTCCTGTTTATAACTTCTCATCTATGCAGCCCGGTGGGGTTTTCATCACTCCATCACCACCACCTGCGACCCCCCCTGTTCATCACCTCAACGCCTCAGTGCTGCCGAACGCCCCCCCGCCCCAAAACATGGTCACATCGTTCTGGTTTCATGTATAAAATCCACCAGAGATTTGTTTCATTGTTCAGTTTCTGAATCTAATAAAGGATTGAGTACATTTGTGTTACTGCCTCGATTAATTGTGGTATGAGATTCTTAAGTGTCAGTGTCCCCGTTGTGTTCACAAACTAGAAATGTGTATGAAGAGGTCAGGAATATAAACCACTCTGTGTGCCAGTGACGGGAAGGAGAAAGGAAAAGTCTCATTTAGGTGTCAAGGCTTCTCAACCAATCGCTTCACCAAAAGGTTCAAGGGCTCATTATACTACCATCTGGTGGACACATTTCTACAAGCAGCACTAGTAATATTGACATGCAGCTGCAAGTACTGGTATCTTGCATTCATCACTGACAGTTGTATGTGTGTTTGTTTTGAAAATGTCTGAATCTTTAAAAAGTAATTTAAGATCTAGAACAGAAAGGAAATCTGAAGAACACATCGTGAAGTCCTTTTCTTTCTCTAAATCTGCCAGTTAGTTTTAAGGATTCAATACACAAATCAATAATGAAAATGAGTAGAGGAGGGAAAGGAAATGAGGAGATATGAAAAAAAAAAGGACCTAAATACAACAACCTTTATTGAGATAAATTGGCATTATTAATATAAACGGGAAGATTTTGTGTGAATTTTCATTCATGCATTATATAAGAGGTCATTGTAAAGTTCATTGTGAAATGCCCCAAAAAAATTATAATCATTCCTGAATCTTGATTTATGAATTTAAGAACAAAAATCTCCCATATAATGATTCAGTCACTCGTTTCTCGTTGGTCACGTGACTCTCAGCATGGCTTCATTTGGACACGCCCCCTGCTGCTTGATACAAGCTTCGGCACTTCTTTGTCACAGTAAAATCATTATTGTTTTTTGTTGTTTTCGAAAAATTCTCATGGAACCTGAGTTACTGTTCCCATGATGGATCGCCAAATGAACTAGTTCTTGTATACCACAAAAGCTTACCAACAGTTTTCCATTATTTTTTTACTTAAAGAACAATATGTCCTACTTTCTATTCATGGTTACATTGAATGATGCGGAACATACATGAAACAAGTTACACTTTACAGTTGCTTGTTGCAGCAGTTATGAGAGTACTTCCCTTTCCAGAAACCACCAGGTATAAACTTCCCTATCTGGAAGTCTCACATTCTTACAAAGAGCTGACACTGGAGACTCCTTCCATAAACAAAAACTTCTCCATATCACAAATAGCACACACTATTTAAATTTGTTCATCTCTGTGAGTAAGCTGTTGCTGTAGAAATGATAAAAACAGACCAAGAACATTAATACAAGGGGTGTTCGAGTCAAACCGGGAAAATTTCTGGTGAATGAAGGCGAGAAACAAGCGACTGACATTAACAGAAGACTTCAAGCACAGTTCGGTGTTGAGACTCAGCCGCAGTAAAACGTGAACGGTGCAACCCTATTAAAGAAGACCATACGTCCGTGAATGATGATCCCGGCCGGAGTGACTGTAGTCATTTCCTTGAATATTTGGCGAGTAGAACGCCTGATTTTTGAAAATAGATGTTGCAGACCTTGGGAAGACACAAGTCTGTCTGTGTGAATCGTACACACAATCATTCACCACTTGCACATTTCAGGAACTCAGCTGGGGGTTATTGCCATGTCCTCCGTACGGTCCTGACCTCACTACAAGACATTTCCGCTAAATGAGTTTCCTGGGAGGCCGGTGTTTCAGACTGACGTGGCATACTGAGACAACTTTCTACCGTGATGGTGTCCAAGCTCTAGTGAAACACTAGGATAAGTGCATTAGTGTAGCAGGGATAATAAAGGGATGTTTTACTCTCAGAACTGTGTTCTGTTATTGTGTACTGTTATCCAAAGTCACGAATAAACCTGTCAGAGACGATGTTAAAGAAAATAAATCAATTAGAATGCGACATAGCGGTGGTGTGAGGCAGAAGTGGCACATTAGCTGTTTAAATCATTTTTCTTGCCCCGAGGACTTCAAGAAACAAACACACACAGACGCACACACACGCTCCTCATGCTCATGTGACTCAGATATTTCATAGTTCTGTGTTGTAAGAGGAAGTTGCCTGGGGTGCATGGGGAAACACCAGAAGTTACAGGAGCAGGAAGTCTTTGAGGATTGACTTCTGTGCACATTAATGATGTTTATTCACATTGTTCAGCCAGACAGCCTGGACATCATGTGGCGGCTGATGGCGTGACAATCTCCTCGTGGTTGACCATGTAACCCCTGTACCACACCAGGGAGATCCCGAGGTTCCCGATGACCACACTGCGTGTCCTGATCTTACACTGGCTCTGAATTTCTTTACAGACCATCCTGTGCTGCGTAATCTCAGGCGTCTTAACGTCATATGGGAAAGAACAAGAACCAACGGCAAGAAATTTTGTAATGTGTAAGGGTAAAATGCAGGATTACAAATAACACTGTATTAAAGGAAAAAAAAATTAATCACTCAATGGAATATAATTTTGGTATAACAACCAATAAAGTACACAATTGTGTTATAATTAACACTAATCTCTTACAGACATCATCCTATAACAAAGATTAGTTCTGGAATTTTATTTAAACCAATATATTTGTCTGTAACAAATTTCAATTCACATACTGTACTGTATTTATACATCAAAATAATGCCATGAATCCTATTACTGAAATTTAATATGGTAATAAATACAATAAAAAAGCCATGGAATAAAGTGAAGACCAAACCAACGAAAAGCGTTCCCAACTTTCCCAAATGCAATCTTCTTAACAAACTCCTAAACATTCATCCATTTGTGTGTGGTCACATGGCTACCCCCAGATAGCCTAGTGCATAAATCCGGGGATACCCTGGAAGGGGTGCTAATTCATCACATGTCACAACAATCAGCCTACAGCATGTGTCTTTTGTACTGTGCCAGGAAACCCATCAAGTGCAGGGAGAACATGCAAACTCCACACGTGAACCTCAAACTCCGAAGGTGCAAGGCAACATGCAGAATTTTTGGTTCCAAATTCACAAAGACACTCCTGAACTCCAAAAGACACCAAAACAAATTTCTCAAACCTGCTGCCCCCTGTTTAACAATACGATATTCCAATTATCTAAATTTTGCAAACAATGTTTGAAACTTCCCTAAACATTTTTGTTCCCAATTCTGGAAAGTGTTTCCCCAAATTCCCAAACACACACTTAAACATGATTTGACAAAAACTTTCTAGATGTACTTTCAATTATTTCCCAAAAACTACATTGAAGATCACAGAAACACAGTTGTGTGTTAGGAATGGGATGTAATGTTTTTTTATTAATGACAAAAAAGAATGATATTTCACTTGTCCCAAATCCTCCCAAACATTCTAAACATTTTGTCACAATTCCACAAAGTGGTTCCTCAAGTTCCCTAACACACTCACCCAAAATATAAGCATCTTGTGCAAGTGCTGTCGCAAATCCTAAAATGCCATCACAGATTCTTAAACATGTTCCAAATTCCCCAAGATGTGATCCCAAATTTCCCACACGTACGCCAATAATATGATTTTCCAGTTATCTCAAATTTTCCAACAACATTCCAGCTTCCCAAACGTCCTAAATAGTTTTGATCCCAATTCCTGAAAGTGGTTCCCCTAAATTTCCAAACACACTCACCCTAAATTCGTCCAAAAATCATGTCTGCAACTTACAAGTGAATCCCAAAGCTCATAGTGCTGTCCCAAAATCCAAAATGTCATTACAAACTATTAAGCATGTTCCAGATTGCCCAAGATGCCATCCCAAAATTTCCTAGACATACTTAAAAAAAATTCCCAATTCATTAAATTAAACTCAATACATTTCCAGAATCATACTTTCAAGATCTCAGAAACGCCTTAATGTGTTTTAAATGTGATGTAGTGTTTGTTTTATTAATGGCAATAAAAAAATGACAATTTTTTTCAGTTGTCCAAAATTTTCAAGCAACATTTCAGCTTCCTAAATTTCCTAAACATTTTTATTCCCAATTCTTACAAGTGGTTCCCCAAATTCCCTAAAAAAGAAACACACACACACACACACACACACTGTAAATTCATCGAAAAATCTTGTCTGTCAGTTCCAAGCCACATCCCAAACCTCCTAGTGCTGACGATGTCCCAAATCCCAAAATGTCATCACAAATTAATCTGGATAATGTCCCAGGTTCCCCAACACCACAATTTTCCTAAATCGTTTCCCAGACACCTGTTCTCGAATTTCTCACAAACATCGTTGTGTGTGATTAACGTGATGCGGTGTTTAACGGACGGAGTGTTTAGTCCGCGGGGAGTCCCGGGTGTGGACCGGAGTTCCTGAGTTCCTGAAAGCCCCCGGGCTCACCGTGGACAGGTGCGCGGCGTGTCCGCGCATGCGCAGTGCTCCCGGCTCGGCAAGTTAGTGTTAAGATGGCGGCGGCCGCGGCGGAGCAGGTAACACAACCTGTTTGATCTTCCCTTTGATCTCCAACACCGAGCAGCTTCTCTACCGGACTGAAAGAGCACGAGCGTGGATTTAACATGTCGGCGGAAAGTCTCTGAACTTTGTGTGTGTGTGTGTGTGTGTGTGTGTGTTAGAGCTGTGATGAAGCAGGAACACAAACACGGAGATGATTGAAGTCGCGACTAAACGGAAGTGAACTTTAGTTTCTACATCGGAGCGGCCGGTTATTAGCGCGCGCTACAGTGTTATTACCGCCACGGCATGCGGAGCAGCGGACAGTGTGTGTGTGAGTGTGTGTGAGTGTGTGTGTGTGAGTGTGAGTGAATGTTCCTGAACATCTTAACTTCATGCCGGGTTTCTGCGGGTCTGAGGACGAGAGGGACAGTGTGAGGAAGTGTGTCCAACATCATCATCATCATCATCATCATGGCCAGAGCGGTGTGGAGGAGGAGACGTGTGGCGGTGTTGTAGAGACACCAGGCACTCAACAAGGCATGGAGAACAGGTCCAACCCGGAGGACAAAGGTGTGTGTGTGTGTGCGCGCGCATGAATGGACACGGGAGGAGGCTGAGCGTCATACTGACGTCATCTGTGTGTAAATGTGAGACGATATCATGCAATACTATTATACTGGTTATGTGCAGAGAGACAGTGACTGCAACAGGTGTGTGTGTGTGTGTGTGTGTGTGTGTGTGTGTGTGTGATTATTATACTGAACGCAGGGACGTGAGACAGGTGTGTGTGTGTGTGTGTGTGTGTGTGTGTGTGTGTGTGTGTGTGTGTGTTTGTGTGTGTGTGTGTGATTATTATACTGAACGCAGGGACGTGAGACAGGGGTGTGTGTGTGTGTGTGTGTGTGTGTGTGTGTGATTATTATACTGAACGCAGGGACGTGAGACAGGTGTGTGTGTTTGTGTGTGTGTGTGTGTGTGTGTGTGTGTGTGTGTG
>JAAGKR010009015.1:8324-28409 GCA_011419295.1 Clarias macrocephalus | reverse complement strand
CCTCAGCCTCCACACTAATATAAAGACTAATTTCAGCAACTCGCTCCAAATCAACATCTTCACTAACCTGAAGTAGTTCATGGTAACTGATCCTGTGTGGTTGTAGAACACTGGAGCAAAAACACTGCTGTTATCACAAGCAGAAATATTCACTCTCAGATCAGAGGATGGAAAAGCGGCCAAACCCCTCTTCATTGGGATGAAAAAGAAAAAACACACATCAGAGAAGACGAGCTTTTTATAGTGATGTTACATTGAATCAGCAGCATGTTTCATTACTGATTATACAACAGTTCAGTCTGATTGTACAGTCACACGTCCTGGTTCAGAATCATTAATACAGTGTTATTAGTGACATCATTAGCAGACATGGTTAAATCTTACCTGATCCTGAGGTTCAGTTTTTTCTGTGCTCATGTTCTTTATATTCATCAGCATATCAGTTGTTTCTTCAGTGTTGACTTTTGTTATAACTAAATGAAGATGGAAACTATTGTACAAATGTTCCATAGATCATTTGAATAATGATGAAAACACCATATTTTACTCTTCTTTGTAAATACAGTTGGTCAGGCCGGGCAGACCGGTAGGACCCAAAGGCAGACACACACCAGTTTTAGGATGTAGCTCTAGGAAACTTACGTCTAGGAACCTTACCCTCACATCCCGATGGTGGATTTCAAGACCCTGTGTATTAAATACACACACTCTGGATTTTTAAATATTTTACTTGGTTTAAATTCACATTCTAAATTAATACATTTTTAATAATTAGCATCTCTGTTGATTACAAGGCTCAGTTAGCGTGTTGGATTAAAAGTTATAAATCTTTGATCTCCCTCATTTCCACTTGCAATAAGACTCAGCCATCGTGTCGGTTAGGGCAAAACACTCTTGGGATCAGATTCTATAAAGATAAGAATGAGGATAATTCAGTCTTACCCTAGTAAACTACTTTAGAATGTAGCCCCCAGTATCATCTGTCTGGGCATAGAAGGTATCCCTAACCCTCTGCACTGGGTTGGTCGTATGGTCTCTGTATGTGACACTTCCACCATAGGGCGTGGCTAAATGATGGCCCGCAGGAGTCTCCATCATTAGCTGTTGGCTTTTAGCTGGACGAGTGAGATCAGATCTGCCCATCACCTCTTCTACAGGTTCACTTCCTGCCAACTGCTCAACGCCTTTATGATAAAATTTATATCTGGATAAAGAGTTTGTCTTAGTAGGTTCACAGTGCCTTTGTAGAATTGTCCCGCTCGGGTACGCCAAATCTTACGGGACCTGCTGACACAATATTCTGATTTTTGTGGCTTTTAAGGCTTTGTTATTTATTTGTGTTTTCTTGGACATACACTACTACTCAAGGGTTTGGGATCACTTGCAAATTTGCAAAAACCTGAAGATTTACAGAGCATAAGTAACAGATAAATCAGTGTAACACTGAAAAAATATTGTTTAATTTTATAAAGGAATGGCCTTTACAATACATTTCTATGATAATTATAGAATGATCAAATACATTATATTAATATTTATTAATTATCATAGAAATATATTGGACAGTCAGGAATATCATATTTTCCGTCCCCAAAACTTACTGTCATTCTTCCTGAAATAGTTGACAGTCAGCATTCCAGTGCTTTTGTAAATAACGGGAGCAAATGCAATGCTACCATCAAGCACAGAAATGTCAGTTCTTCCATCAGAGGCAGATTGAAAAGATGGTAAACACATCTTCAAAAAAGAGAAAAGAGAAAACTTAACTTAATTGAAAAATGGATTTAGATAGCACACTCATTAGTAAGTAGACTGTGTTAAAGTCTGTTCATCTGTAAATCATACCTGGGGTTTGGTTGTTTCCCTGCTCATGTTCTTCTTATTCCTCATCACTATATACAAAGTGAAGAAATACTTTATTTATCATTCAGGTTTAGCTGACAAACTCGTATCCACTCACTGCCTCACTGCTGTTTAAAATAACATTAATTGGCCTTAAGAGACTGAGGATTGATATAATGATATATTTTTAGAACTTTAGATAATTATGACATGACAGCTAAGCTTCACTACAGATGATACCTGCTCTATATGTCCTGGTAATATTTATTCAATTATTCAATATTCTATTCTATTCTAAACTATTCTGTTTATTCAATAAAATAAATACTGCACCTGAATGTATAATTATATGGCAGTATATTATATCATGTAACTAAATGTAACATTATTTTATACTCAGTCAACATGATTACATATGACATGATTATATAACATGGTTATATCATATATTCATTTAGTCCCACTTACTTTTATTCCGGGCAACATAATTAATAATCAGTGGTCCTTTGGTGTTGTGAAACACAGGAGCGCACACATAACTTCTGTTAATAGCAGAAATATTTATTTCCACATCAGGGGAAGACAGAGGTGTTAAAGGCTTCTTTAACTGACCAATCATCTGAAAAAACAAATGCTAAGGCACTGAGTTACTGATCGGCAGGTTGGCGGTTCGAGCCCCAGCTCCACCATAATAAATGTTCAAAAATGTGTAAATATCTTTTAAAATGCTGGCGTAAAACTGCTATAAAAACAGGCTGCAGATTTATGTGATGTTACTGTAATTAATTTTAACACTGATACCGACTAAGCGCGCACCTAAAGATGCTATATTCAGCTATTAAAATGACATCAGTCTAATTTACAGGTAGCTGTGATTCTAGTGTCAGACCACTAGGGGTCTAGTGTCTAGAGATTCTAGTGTCCCCAAGTGAGAATGTAAAAAGTACATGTTTTTTTTTTTTAATAATGAAACACAATACAGCTAAGTAAAGTTTTAAATATTCCTGGCTAAATTAATGAAATTATCAGGATTTCTAAGCAAATTAAACTGAAACTTTCAAGCGTCTAAAATTATCTTAGAAACTATTGATGCATTATTATTTTTCGTTTTATTTAGGGTTTTAAAAATATATAAATCGTTTAAAATCTCCTGTGACACATCTGTTAAGATTATAGAGGGATTGCTTTTTGTTTCATGGGTGTACGACTGTGAACAGATTGTTTTCCCGCTGCAGTCATTACAGAGAGGAGAAACTGAGCTGCTGGAGACCCAGAGCTGAGACCAGCTAAAAACACCAAAACATCATTATGGCCTTTTTTAGATTTTAAACATTTATATAATGTTCATGGTCTCACAAAAATTAAGCTTATTATTATACTAATTAAATTTTTAATTTTAAAAAATCCTTGCTATGGCACCTTTCATTACAATAACTTTAAGATGTAATCTGATCTTGTGATAAAACTGATTCGTCATATGAATTGATTTCATTAATTGATAAATGAAGCAGAATTTTTCCATTTATTTAGCGTTTGAGTTTTTCAATGGTTTGTCATCTCTATCATCTAACAAATAATAAATTTATTGATTTATCAGGTTATCCCATTACAAATTGACAAAATTGCATCTGTCTAAGTATTGACTGCGGCTGAAAGAGAGATACTCTGCAGATAAGGTGGAATGATCTGTGTTCATGTGTGGTACAGCTGTAGATGAGAAGCATGTCTGATTTTTGTGATTCCACAGAAATACATTAGAATGTTGTGGTTTTGTGTACATGTGCGATTTTGGGTTTTCTTACTTGTAAAAAAAAAAAAAAAAAACATCTTAAGAATCTTAATCTGTTATATGACTGTTTATAACTTGTATCAACAAAAATGAAAATTGAATTTTTTTTTCAATAAACTCAAACTGTAGATAAAAAGAGAGTAACAATGAGTGCTGTAAATATAAACATGAACGCAAGAATAATGAAATATGACAATTAATAGGACTAACCTCTTCCTATACTCATGTCTTACATTTGTTTATTAGAAAGCTGATTATTGTAGTCAAGACAAGCCAAGACCAATGACAAGCATTTAAGTACAGTGATGGAGAGATAATAGCACAGTACAGTTGGGTTTTCATAAGATGAAATGATAAAATGAGGGTATTTACTTAAAGGAAACATTGGCTCTGTATTAGCAGTAATTTGACACTGCTGTTTATTCATCATTATTCATCAACAAACAGCAGTAAGGCTGATTTCAGACAAGAATAATTGAATTGATATTAACGGCATAGTTTCAGTTTGAAGTTATCCCAAAGCTAGTGTGATCTGAACAAAGAGACCTTTTAAAAGCAAGATTGCTTGTGCAGCAATTTTTTTACTTTTTTTAAGCAACCGTTTATCATCCTCGTGCAGCATTTCTTCAATGCATTGAAGCACTATACAGATAAAAAATATTTGTCAGCTTAATTTATAGTCTAGGTTTTATACGAAACAAATACTAACATAGCCTACCTGGTTTTAGTTGCAGGTGTCAGAGAATGCCGACTGATCCTGTCATGAAAACCTGAATGTCAAGAATGCACTGCAGAATGTCCTGCTATCCACAGAGACCTGATCTTGAGGCTGGTCTCAGGGAAAATCTTCATCATGGTCGACAGTGTGGCACAATGATCGACCTAAAAAATATATAGGCCAACATTTATAAAGTGTCTGCGTTTGATAAGTGAGAGCTCAAATCAACAAATATATTGTTGTCTGTAACGGTAATATAAAATTTATATTAATAAGGTGTAAGAGATACACTTTGACCAAACTTTTAAACTAAGGTCCAAGTGAATTACTTTGTGCTACTAATGTAGTTGTGTTGTTTGTGAAACAAAAAAAAAAAATGGAAAAGTTTGAGTTGCACTTCAGTGCTCTGACCACTAGATGTCACACTAGACGTCTTTAACAGAGAGCTCACACAGACAGTTAGCACTGGTGTTGGTCCACAACACATTTCATATGACAACAAACAAGCCACAACTGCCCATAGCAGGAACCCAAAGATCACTCAATTTAAAAAGCAAGGCAACCGCCTATCACTCTGGAACGGAATAATCTGGACTCATCAGACCACATGACCTTTTTCTACTGCTCCAAAGTCCTGTCTTTATGCTCCCCAGCACACTGAAGCCTTTTTGATCAGCCTCTCAGAGAAGCATTTTTGTTAAGGCTACACAACTTCAAACATTTTTCTTTTCAAACTGTGCATGTGTAACTGCTTTAATTTAACTATTAAACATAGCTGTGAGTTATGTTGTTTTACTGACCACATTTATTACTCAAAGATGATGGTTCACCACTTTGCTTACAATTTTAATAATTTCAGCAAAACCTATAGTTGCCTTCTTTGCGTAATGCAGGACAATAATTTGACCCTTCATATCTCCCATCCCCAAAACCTACCATAAGTATTCCTGAAGTATTCCTATTTGATGGTCAGCGTTCCTGTACTTTTGTAAATAACTGGAGCAAATATGTGGCTTCCATCAAACGCAGAAATGATAATTCTCTGGTCAGAGGCAGGTTCAAAAGATAGTAAACACACCTTCATTTAAGTGCAGAAAAAACACAGTGGAGCACACCCTCTCACTAGGAATTGAAGTGGCGGGCACTGCTAAACTGCTTTTAGATCTTTGTTTCAGTTGTTTCTGTGATGTACTGAAATATAATTACAAGCACTTCATACGTTTCAAAGGCTTTTATCGACAATTACATGACATTTATGTAAAGAGTCAGTATTTGCAGTGTTGGGCTTCTTTTTCAGGACCTCTGCAATTCGACTGGGCTGCTCTCAATCAACTTCTGGGCCAAATCCTGACTGATAGCAGCCCATTCTTTCATAATCACTTCTTGGAGTTTGTCAGAATTAGTGGGTTTTTGTTTGTCCACCCGCCTCTTGTGGATTGACCACAAGTTCTCAATGGGATTAAGATCTGGGGAGTTTCCAGGCCATGGACCCAAAATTTCACCGTTTTGGTCCCCGAGCCACTTAGTTATTACTTTTGCCTTATGGCACGGTGCTCCATCGTGCTGGAAAATGCCTTGTTCTTCACCAAACTGTTGTTGGATTGTTGAAGAAGTTGCTGTTGGAGGGTGTTTTGGTACCATTCTTTATTCATGGCTGTGTTTTTGGGCAGCATTGTGAGTGAGTCGACTCCCTTGGATGAGAAGCAACCCCACACATGAACGGTCTCAGGATGCTTTACTGTTGGCATGACACAGGACTGATGGTGGCGTCACCTTTTCTTCTCCGGACAAGCCTTTTTCCAGATGCCCCAAAACAATCGGAAAGAGGCTTCATCCGAGAATATGACTTTGCCCCAGTCCTCAGCAGTCCATTCGCCAGACTTTATGCAAAAGATCAATCTGTCCCTGATGTTTTTCTGTGGCTTCTTTGCTGCCCTTCTTGACACCAGGCCATCTTCCAAAAGTCTTGGCCTCACTGTGCGTGCAGATGCTCTCACACCTGCCTGCTGCCATACCTGAGCAGCTCTGCACTGGTGGCCCTCCGATCCCGCAGCTGAATCCTCTTTAGGAGACGATCCTGGCGCTTGCTGGACTTTCTTGGACGCCCTGAAGCTTCTTAACAAGAATTGAACCTCTTTCCTTGAAGTTTTTGATGATCCTATAAATTGTTGATTTAGGTACATTATCTTAGTAGCCACAATATTCTTGCCTGTGAAGCCATTTTTATGCAACGCAATGATGCTGCACACGTTTCTTTGCAGGTCACCATGTTACCAATGAAAGAACAATGATTTCAAGCATCAGCCTCCTTTTAACATGTCAAGTCTGCCATTCTAACCCAATCAGCCTGACATGATGATCTCCTGCCTTGTGCTCGTCAACATTCTCACCGGAGTTAACAAGACGATTACTGAAATGATCTCAGCAGCTCCTTTAATGACAGCAATGAAAGTTTTTTTCGGGATTAAGTTAATTTTCATGGCAAAGAAGGATGATGCAATTCATCTGATCTCTCTTCAGAACATTCTGGAGTTTATGCAAATTGCTATTATAAAAACTTAAGCAGCAACTTTTCCAATTTCCAATATTTATGTAATTCTCAATCATTTGGCCACGACTGTACATTGTGTTAGATCTGTGCCTGTGTGACAGGCACGTGTCTGTAGTGTGTCTGTATCGCTGCACTTCTTCCACTCCGCTGTGCTGTAGTGAGCAGTCACAGTTACGCAGTTCTCTATAGACCTTTGATGCCCACCAGTTTGTGGTGATCGCAATAGAGGATTCATCTGATAAGTCCGTGAGGATTTTGTTTATATCCTGTTCGTAAAGTTTATGCTTTCAACATGTTTTTAAATCATTTGTTTTCCACAACAGAGTACGGCCTCATGTCTGTGCTAAATACCCGGTAGATTTGGGAATCGCGTAAGCCCGCTCGGATCCTGGTGTTGATTCTGCTTAAATGCAGCGGTGAGATTTCTGCGCTTGTTTCCACCCTGATGGCACACCATTGTGACGACACTTCAGGTGCGAGGCCATGCTCGATGTATTTCCACTTTCATACGGTGTTCACACTGCCTACACACTGTAACCGTTTTGTCCAACACTCTTCTTTCGTCATCGTTATATTTTACGGAGAAGCCAAAATGCTCCCATACATGCAGTTTGAATGACGCGGGAGGCTTTTTATCTTCTTCTGCTCCGTCTAATTCATCACTTAAAAAGCAATATCGACAGAATTAATCTGAGATCTTTAAATATTTTAAATTAATCTGCAAGTTAAAAAACGAGCAATTATTCCGCGGGTCACGTGCATGCCGAACCGTGGGTTGTCAACCCCACGGATCACGGATCATCTGCGATCCGTTGCAGCCCGAGTTCTAGCTGGATGTTGTGTTGCTGTTAGCAATGCAGGGAGGTAAAATTATTTTGAACTTATATAATTTATTTTAAAAACTATAATAAATAAGTATTATAAATATAATTCATTTTATAATAAATACTATAAATTTTAGTTTTTTCATCTGACCATGAAGGTCAAAAACTCTCCTCAAATTTTCTTCATCCATCATCAAAAAAACGACCTCTAAAATTAGACAGTTGTTCAGTTGGCTGTCCAGAGATCTGTATATCTTAAAGCCCAAACTCTATAAGAACAGAAAACTGACTATTCTGTGTGTTGACTCTGCTGATTTGGTATGATTTACAATGCAAACTGTGAGATCTAGTCTACTAAAATAATTTTCCCACACGGTGAGGCTGCTGGTGAGTTATCTGCTTTATGTCTAGACGTTTTGGCATTTTTGCTTTAGTCGTTAACTAGTTAAAGCTTCATTTACACGCAGGGCAGGGCAGGGTTCCATGGAAATTCATTTAATCTTGTGCACTCATATTAATGGAAATTAAAAGTCGACACACTCTTGTTAAACCTTTACAGCTTTACAGGCTTTGTAGATGAACCTTGTGTAAATCATTCTTACTTGCAGTTAAAGAATTACAGATTCAATAAATAATTTTGTAAATGTTTACAAATTTAATCTTTTCTCCTTTTTAAACATACAAATATGTTATCTTTTGAAAACATTATAGAATCATCAAAATTATTTTCAGATCAACACTACCTCTATTGCTAGAAGTTTGAGTAATCTGATTGTAGCCGGTATACTGTTAGTGTATTATAGAAATGTACTGAACAGTCAGGAGCATCATGTCTCCCATCCCAAAACTTACCGTCAAGCTTCCTGAAATGATTGATGTTTAGCGGTCCTGTGATGGAACTTCTCTGATCAGAGGCAGATCAGAAGCAGAAATGGAACTTCTCTGATCAGAGAGATGAAAAGATGTTAAAAACTTAATCTTCAAAAAGAGAAAACCATAAATGACAGGAGAGAAGTTTTTTTTAGCAACACTACATTCAACCCGCAGCAAGCTTCGTTATTAATTTTTCACTTCATTACTGCAAATTACTAAATAGTGCACAGTAAGTTATATCCTTTGACAGTGACAGCAGTGCAAAAGTGATAAAGGTGTTAAAGCAGCGTACGGCCCTGGGAACTAAGGATTCCTTGAGTCTGTCAGTAGAACACTCTGATCTGCCCCTGAACAAGATTTTCTGCTTAGCAAAAGCTCCATACAGACTGTGACTGGTGTTGAACATGATGGACATAATTTTGTTCAAGTTCCTCCTTTCCAGCACGAGTTCAAGTGAGTCCAACTTAAAGCCTGCCACAGATTCTGCTATCCTGACCACCTTGTCAAGTGGCATCCCTGAATTTGAGGTTCCATCCCCTTCTCTACTGTATACTGTTAGTGTATTAGAAAAGAATACTGGCCAACATTGATTGGTAGAGCATCTGTAGGATGCAAATACTAAAAGAGCCCAGTTTCCTCAGGAAGGACTTAGAGGTTCTAAACTGTCGTGTATATATGGTAAAAATCCCCGAACAACTGCACAAAATTGTATCTCAACGAAATTAAATTAAACAAAAACATACATCACGGATAAAGTAACACATTGAAGACTGACGCGTCTTTATGTCAAACACGGAGATTTTAATATGTCGGATGGCGGAGACTAAAGATCATCAACTCGAGTTTCCAAATGTGCAGAAAATATACAGAATTAAGCGATGACAACACAATTGCTCAGGGTTAACACAATTACCAAATACACGGAGTCAAAAACTCCAAGATGTTATGCATTTTCAACTATTACTTACCTGTCGAAGAACATGGAGAAGCACTTTGGAGAAGGTGACCCTCGCGGGTGAGCTTTTTCGCGCATGCGCAGATTACCTAGAGTCAGCTTAAATTCTACTTGATTTTCTAGAGGTATATAAGTACTCTATTAATTCATTTAGATTTGTCAAAGAATCATAAGTAACATTTACTTGACTGTTGAATGTTTAATGTTTGCAAGTCTAAATTAAGTAAATATATATAGATTTTACTTAATACTCTAAAGTTTTCACTTTAACAAAATTATTATTTGTAAAAAAAAAAAAATACACTTTTTTTGTTTCGTTTACATAGCGTTACAATATTTTTAAAGTGTAGGTCTGGAAAGGTTTGGAAAGGCTGAGTATACCCGAAAAACAGGTTAGTCCTGAACACTCCAGCATCACTGAGACACACCGCGAGCGCATATCCTGATGCCGGTTGCAGCACTGCACACACACACACACACACACACACACACACACACACACACACATAGATGAGAAATAGATGAGAAAGCCAACTATCTATGTAAACATAGATGAGAAAGCCACCTCTTTCTATAGCTGTGTAAAACTGAGACAGACGGTTAGTAAAAACGTTAAAAGAATTGCAAAAAAACAACGCAACAGGCAACAAAAAACAGTGACTCAGAAGCAAGAAAAAATGGACAACAGCTGAACCAAACTAAAACTGGTAAAAAAAGAGGTCTTGTTAATAGTAGGGAAGAGGGGTGGGGGGCTTAGTGGGAATAATAATAAAAATTTAAAAAAAAAAACTTTTGTAAATATGTAAATACTGGGTCTGTGTGTGTATGCGAGCGTGTTTATATGTGTTTATATATGTACAGTATATCGTCTGTGTGTGTCTGTATTAGGGGTGCAACGGATCGCAGTTGATCCGTGCGGATCACAACCCACGGTTCGGCATGCACGTGACCCGCGGATTAATTGCTCAGTTTTTAAACCTGCAGATTATTCTTAAAATGTTTAAAAATCGCAGAGTTTTTCTACCGATATTACTCTGTAAGTAATTAAATAGGCGGAGCAGAAGAACACGAAAAGCCTCCCGCGTCGTTCAAATTGCATGTATGGGAGCTTTTTGTCTTCTCCGTTAAATAAAATGATTACGGAAGAAGCGCGTTAGACGAAACGGTTACACTGTGAAAGCGGCAATACATCGAGCATGGTCTCGCATCAGCAGTGACATCACCTCGGTGCATTTAAGCAGAGCTTTGCACCAGAATCAGAGCGGGCTAAAGCGATTCCCAAATATATCGGGATGTTTATCGCAGCAGACATGATGCCATTCTCTCTTGGGGAAAACAAAGGATTAATTTTCCGTGGGGACGAAATACTCACTTCAGCACGAACTTTACGAACAGGATTAAATCCTATACCCTTATCAGATGCATCCTCTATTGTGATCACCACAGACGGATGGACATCAAGGTCTACAGAAAACTACGGTGACGGCACACTACAGTACATCAGGGCGGAGTGGGAGATGCGAATCCGGCGCTACATCCGGAATTCTACGAGAGTCGCACAAACGCAAATTAAGCGCAGTGATAGAAGCGGTAGGTACTGAAAGTGCACAGCAACAGCCCAGTCAACACAGATAATACCAGAAACCAAGTAAATGCAGTGACAGAAGCTGGACTGGGGCCATCTTGCTTTGCACATGAGATAAATGTAGCAGGCCAATACCCTCACATTGCAAAGATGGCAAGACGCTGTCTTGCTGCACCTGACACTTCAGTTGTGAGAGGGTGTTCTCCACTGCAAGTGATATAGTGACTGTTAAGAGGTCTACTCTCTGCCCAGAAATGTTTTTTACATGCTGCACTTTAACAACTGAGCATTGAATATTTTAATATTTTAATATTTTATTTATTTGACTGATTATTTCTTGATTCTATTTTTGTTTAAACCATAGGTTCCATTGGTTATTTTTGTTAAAACGAAAGGTTGCTGGTCTTTTTTGCTGATCCGAAAAATGATCCGATCCGTGACTCAGTGATAGAAACTATTTTTGTGATCCGTTGCACCACTAATATATACAATATGTGTATGTGTGCATGTATATATATATATGTGTGTATATACTCCATCAAGATTCAAGATTCAAAGTTGCTTTATTGGCATGACAAATTTTAAATGCCAAAGCTTAGAGATAAGGCACAAGAAAATAGCAAAAGTAGATAGTAAAAAAAACAGTACAGAAAGAATAACAATAAATAAATGTACATAAAATAAAAGAGTATAGACATTTAGTCAAGGATAAAGTGAGGTTTGTGAACGAAAAATTGAATGGAGAGGAAAAAACTCTCTTTACTCTGTCAACCAAAAATTAACAACCAAATAGAGAATCTATAGTTAATAAAAGCTTTACATGCAATTAGTCCGTATTGATTAATAACATGTTTCCAGCTGGATGTTGTGTTGCTGTAACCAAATATTATTCTGACCTTATACACTATATTATAAACTATGGTTCATAAACAATAATAAATAACTTTTATAAATGAGCTTATAAACTAGAGTTATTTCATCTGATCCAGGGTGTTTCTCTCTCTCAAAAAAAAACTTGTTTATCCATTTATAGAAAAAGACATCTTAGTCAGTGTTTGTCCGCATTGTTCAGTTTACTGTGCAGATATCTGTAAAGCATGAACCCCCAAATTCCAGCAGAATAACTTACTATTCTGCGCGTTAACTCTACTGTTTTTATTCAGGTGTTGGTATATTTTTAGCGAGATCTGGCGTTTTGAATAGATAAAGCTGTCAGATCACTAACTTGACTAGCGAGTCAGTTGGGCTTAAACGCAATGTTTGCCCACACGATGAGGCGAATGGTGTATAAAAACGGAGTTATCCTCTCAGTGGCGGTTTTAGGCATGAGCGAACTCGGCATCCGCCCAGGGCGGCATTTTTTCACGAGTCCAGGCGCTAGAGAGGGGAAAATTCGCCGGCGAGCAAAAGATGAAGGTATACAACAACGTTCTCTCTGTATGATTATCATATCAGTGAAGTTCTGATGATGATTAGTGTTATAACGTCAGGTTTGTTAGCCATCTTGCTGGTCCAGTCCTGCAGATGAGGAGCTGGCAGAGCAACGCAACACACCAGGCACCACACTGCACTGTGGAGGAAACTCTGAGTTCTGATTTGGACAGTAGAGAGCTTGTGCAGGAAATCAAGAACTTCCCTCCCGTGTCGTCAAAAACCATGACGCTCCTTGAGCTCATCACTTTTATTCATGAAAAGGATCCATCGGAGATCTTCCCCAACTTTTGGACACTGCTCTCAGGATCGCACTTACTCTGCCAGTGACTGTGGCTCAAGCACAGAGGAGCTTTTCAAGCTTTTCAACTTTTTCAGAGGCGGTCTCGCCCAGGGAGTAAATCAGTGTAGAACCGCCACTGTATCCTCTTTATGTCTAAGCACGAGATTTTGCAGCGACGTGCGACGTTTAATATTCTCACTCAAATATTTATTCGTTAAATTCTCTCGTTTTGCCCTGTTTTATTTAGTAAAATAACTCAAACTTATAGCTTCTTACCGTGGAGTGTGCGTTGTGCGCAGCGTGCGTTCTGAGCGGGCGGACTTGAGCCTGGAGACCAAAAAAGCTCAGACCAGCTAAAAACACCTAAATATGAGGCGCCGTATAGGGCTTACATCAAACTGCACTCATGCACAAACACACGTAAAACACTTGCATACGCATATATGAAACAGTCACACATACATATATAAAAGTGCTCAAACATCTACAGTATGGGACCCGCACAAATACACAAACTCTCCGTACACATACAGTACATGATACTCAAGGTGCGGCCTAGATTAATAATAATAATAATAATAATAATAATAATGAATAAACAAATAAACAAATAAATAAATAAATACATCTCCGTACCGAGGTTGGCTCTACGCAGGGGCAAAATAAATGTCTTGCCCCCTCAAATCAAAATTTTGAAATGTTGAGAAAGCACATGTTGATATACTCACAAAATGAATATATTACAACTTCATAAAATGATCTGCGGTAGCGGAAAAATCTGCCGAAAGATGGACACTACACAATACGGTATTAGATTTTCCTCATGTCTCTGTCCCTCCACTGTGTGTATTCATTTACAGGCTGCAGCGCGCGCACGCACGCACGCACGCGCACACACACACACACACACACACACACACACACTTCTCCTGAGGACGGTGATCGGTAAAAATCAAATCATCGTCCGCATGCAAATGAGTCAAGGCGGATTTGGAAGTGGGAAAGACTGAAGAAGCCGCAGCCTTTTTTCAGCTACAGCAAGCACAGCGATGAGTCCACGTCCGCTGAATTTGACAGACTGAAGACAAATTACCGTTGTCTGACAGACCCCTACGTAAAGCCCCGCTCCACACTGTAGTTCTATACTGCTTTGTTTCAAATAATCACACCAGTTTTTATAAAACCAGCTTACTTACTTTCCATTCCAGCTTTCATCAGCTCACAAAGAGAAAGTTACTTCTGCAATGCATCCATTTTTCAGAGCTTTTAAAAAGTGTAGTGCTGCTGCTGTACTAACTGTAGTAGCAATGATACTGCTGCTAGTACTTTACATCAGAGACAGCTACTACTACTAATACTACTGCTTCAGCATCAGCAAGCACTGCCTCTCCTGTTGCCACTTTATTGTGGTCAGGGGGTTTGCGTGCCTCAGTGACCTTAAGCCAGCAGGAGCTTAGTCTTCAAATGGGACACCCATGTTGGACAGTTATGAAGGTAGAGGCCTGACAAAGTGCAATCCACTTCTCCAGGCTTTGGACCCAGCAAACAACACAATTCAGCAAGGACAATACTAAGCACTGGGGAAAAAACAGTGCTCGAACATGATGCGTACACATGATGCCCCCCATATGTGCCTGTCTAGAAACGGCCCTGTATGAGCTATTGAGCTATAGATTATTTGGACATTTTTTTTCGATTTAAAAGTAATCTCAGGCATAATTTGCTGGTAAAACGAGTGGAACATTTCCGCACCACTTTTGGAATAAACCACTTTTGGCTCAGACAAGCACTTCACAGACGAGTAAACTCATAACACCAAATGCACACTTGCGTGTCCCTGCTCTTGGTGTGAAATCACTGATGAACATCTGTTTTACATATTTTAAAAGAAAGACATAGTTACGTTACGTCCATTGAAATTACAGTAACACTTTAGAACCGTGGCAATATTTACGTTATTAGTGTCAAGCTGTGATCATTCATTCATGCGCACGTTTATTAAAAAAATATCATGCACTGCCAGTCTTGCAACAGAAAACAAATTTAGTCTTCATCGTCGCAGGAGATGACTTGTGCATTATTTGCATTTGACGCTACAATTCAGACGCTAATCTGTTGGTGAGGGGAAATTCGTAACAGCCGCAACATGGAGGTATTTGTTAATTAAAATCCACAAACTAAAAGCTGTAACTGAATGGAGAAGAGTTGGCTTCATAAAACATTGTATTTGTAAAAAAAAAAAAAAGAAAGAAAAAGACGTTTGTAAATAATATTTCTGCTTATTTCCATGGTAAATATGTGAATACATAGAAAGACAGAGGGGGTGGCTGGATCGGGAAGGATCTGCGAGCATAAACAGTGAACAAGTAAACAAGCCTCTGTGTGTTTTTTTAGTTAGGAAAACGCTGTACTTAGTACAGGTACAGGAGAAAAAGAAAAAATTATAATAAAAATAAGGTTATTACCTGTTTAACCGGCGGCATGCCAGCTCCGCCGCCCGGCTCCGATGCCCCAGTGCCCGGCGTTGAGGACGTCGTTTCGGTCCCGCCTCAGAAAAGGGGAGGAATCTCTGCTATCCTGTGTGTCCTGCCACACTGCCAAAAGGACAGAATCAGCAGCCTCTGGGTAATGTGGCCAGACACGTTTTTGTAGTTTTTATTCAGTGTAACTTCATTTCCCAAGATGCACCTCGGTCAGGTGATGGGAACATTCACCTGAATTGAGGTGGCTCATTAGTTAGATTATAAATAGCTTGTTTAAGTTCTGCTTTGTGTCTTGCAACTGTTGAATTGGACTTGTAACATGCTGGTCAGTTTAGGTTAGCTTGTAGTTTTGGTTAGTTTGTATAACCTCCTGTTTGGTTTGTTTTTCATGTTAAGTATGTTTGTTTCTGTTTGTTTTCTTGTCTTACCCTCTGCGTTGATGCCTGGCCTACACCACCTACACAAACTTGACATTCAATTCAATTCAATTCAATTCAATTTTATTTATATAGCGCTTTTAACAATGTGCATTGTCTCAAAGCAGCTTTATAAGAATTTTAAAAAAATTATGGAAGTGTGTATGTGTGAGAAAAATGTGTCTAGATAATAATGAGGTGAATGATGAATGAAATGTCTCTGATGAGCAAGCCAAGGGTGATGGCGACAGTGGCAAGGAAAAACTCCCTGAGATGGTAGTAGGAAGAACCCTTGAGAGGCACCAGACTCAACAGGGACCCCATCCTCATCTGGGTGATAACGGATAACAGAAATTATATAACATTGTGTGTGTTATGCAGCTCAAGGTTAAATATAACAGAAGTTCTTTAAATTAACATGAAGTCCAGTTGACACAGGGATGAGTCAGCAGGTGCAGAGGGCAGATGGGGGTCTGGATCACTGGGAGCTCAGGAGCAGCATGTGTAGATCCAAACCAACATGAAGAGGAATCCAGCTGGAGCAGGTCCTTCTCTGGATGCCTCAGGATCCTCGCAGGGTCGGCCTCTGTCTACTGAAGCTGGCACAATCTCCAGATGCCTCGGGATGGGTAGAAAAATACAGAACAGACGGAGAGAATTAGCGTAGTTGCCATTGTAAATGTACTGGAGTATGAGGTAAAGAAATTATGTGTATGCCAGATTAAAGAGATGCGTCTTGAGTCTACTTTTAAACTGGGAAACTGTGTCTGAGCCCGAACACTGTCTGGAAGGCTATTCCAAAGTTTTGGAGCTAAATATGAAAATGCCCTACTTCCTTTTGTAGATTTTAATATTCTGGGAAGTCCGGAGTTTTGTGATCTTAAGGAACGTGGTGGATTGTAACGTATCAGAAGACTGGCTAGATATGTGGGAGCAAAACCATTTAGAGCCTTGTATGTAAGTAATAGCATTTTGTAATTAATTCTAACCTGAACAGGTAGCCAGTGCAGGGATGATAATATTGGGGTTATATGATCATATGTTCTGGATCTAGTGAGAACCCTGGCGGCTGCATTTTGGACTAACTGTAGCTTGTTAATTGAGGATGCAGGACAGCCACCCAGTAATGCATTACAGTAGTCCAGTCTGGAGGTCATGAATGCATGAACCAGCTTTTCTGCATCAGATACAGATAAAATGTTCCTAAGCTTGGCAACATTTCTAAGATGGAAAAAGAATGTTTTTGTGATATTGGAAATATGATTTTCAAAGGACAAGTTACTGTCTAATATTACACCCAGGTCTTTCACTGTCGAGCTGGTAGTAACAGTACATCCTTCTAAACGCAGGCCAAATTGTGAGAGCTGGTGTGTACTGGTTTTGGGGCCCATAAGTAATATCTCTGTCTTATCTGAATTTAGTAAAAGAAAGTTATTGGTCATCCAATCTTTTATGTTCTGGACACACTCAGTTAGTCTAGACAACTTAGGTATTTCGTCTGGTTTAGATGAGATATATAATTGAGTATTATCAACATAACAATGGAAACTAATCCCAATTTGCACTGCACATTCAGTGCAAAAAGAAAATGCATTTGTTGGTTTTGCAGGTAAATCTTGCCTTACTTACCTTTATAAAATGAAACAAGATTTTTTCAGTGTAACACTGAAAATACAAATATTTAAACAAATATTGTTTAATTTTATAAAGGAATTGCCTTTATAATTCTTTACAATACATTTCTATGACAGTTATAAAATTATTGTATAATTATATATTAATATTTATTAATTATCATAGAAATGTATTGGACAGTTAGGAATATCATGTCTCCTATTCCCCAAACTTACTGTCCTTTTTCCTGAAATAGTGGACGGTCAGCGTTCCAGTGCTTTTGTAAATAACTGGAGTTTGAATTTGACAGACTGAAGACAAATTACCGTTGTCTGACAGACCCCTACGTAAAGCCCCGCCGCACACTGTAGTTCTATACTGCTTTGTTTCAAATAATCACAGAGCAAATACAATGCTACCATCAAGCACAGAAATGTCAGTTTTTCCATCAGAGGCAGATTGAAAAGACGGTAAACACATCTTCATCTTCAACTTTTAGAAAGCACACTCTGTTAAAGTCTGGTCTTCTACATTTTTAGAACTTTAGATACTTATGACATGACAGCTAAGCTTCACTACAGATTATATCTGCTCTATATTTTCTGGTAATATTTATTCAATTATTCAATATTCTATTCTATTCTAATATATTCTATTTATTCAATAAAATAAATACTGTACCTGAATGTATACTTTGAATGAATAATCAGTCAACATGATTACATATGACATGATTATATAACATGATTATATCATATATTAATTCAGTCCCACTTACTTTTATTCCGGGCAACATAATTAATAATCAGTGGTCCTTTGGTGTTGTGAAACACAGGAGCGACACATAACTTCTGTTAATAGCGGAAATATTCGTTTCCACATCAGGGGAAGACATCGGTGTCAAGGGCTTCTTTAACTGACCAATCATCTGAAAAAAGAAATACTAAGGCACTGAGTTACTGATCGGCAGGTTGGCGGTTCGAGCCCCAGCTCCACCATAAATGAATGATGTTCAAACAATGTGTAAAAATCTTTTAAAATGCTGGCGTAAACTGCCATAAAAAAACAGGCTGCGAATTTATGTGATTAATGTGATGTTACTAATTTTACTTTTTTGTTGTTGAA
The DNA here is from genome assembly GCA_011419295.1 of Clarias macrocephalus. Taxonomy (NCBI): domain Eukaryota; kingdom Metazoa; phylum Chordata; class Actinopteri; order Siluriformes; family Clariidae; genus Clarias; species Clarias macrocephalus. The sequence continues at coordinate 9,920 of JAAGKR010009015.1, read as the reverse complement.
CACTGATACCGACTAAGCGCGCACCTAAAGATGCTATATTCAGCTATTAAAATGACATCAGTCTAATTTACAGGTAGCTGTGATTCTAGTGTCAGACCACTAGGGGTCTAGTGTCTAGAGATTCTAGTGTCCCCAAGTGAGAATGTAAAATGTACAGCGACTTTCTATTAATAATAGTATAGTAATTATTATTTTGTTATGAATATGTGTATTTTAATTTTTTTCAATAATGAAACACTTTTCATACCTGTTTTTTTTTTTCTTGCCCGCTGTCTCGCTTACCCCTGTGTGCTTCCTCTTTCTCTCTCCGGATCTCTCTTTTTTCAGTCAACCAAAAATAAACTATCAAATAGAGTAATTATAATTAATAAAAGCTCTTAGCTTTTATTGTAGCTGTTACTACATACTTATCTAGCGCGAATCTTCCAGTCTGTCGTGCTCAGTGCAAATCAAGTTCCTCTCTTTAATAACTCTGTCTGTGCTCTGCTATAAAACTCCTCTCACCTCTACGCAAAAATATGGAACTTTTTTTGTCGCTAAGTCAATATCCCAGTTATACGCTTTTTAAAATAACTGTTATTATATGGCTTTAAATGTTGAATCGTTCAGTGACAACCCTGTAAATGCACATTAATTCATGTGCACGTTTATTTTTATTTTTTTTAATCATGCATTGCCAGTCTTGCACAGAACAGCTTAAAGTGGGTGAGTGTTCATTATTTGCATTTGAACGCTGTCTGACCTTGTAAAGCACATACACACTTAAACAACAACCGATGACCCTTTTTTTTTTCTGATAATGCTAACACTTACTAGTTCCCTATACCCCAAACCTATACCGTTATATTTTTCGAAACTCCGACACTACAATTCAGACATTAGAAATACCATCATACAGTATATTACATGAGGGGGAAAATTCGTAACAGACGCCACATGGAGATATTTGTTAATTAAAATCCATAAACCAAAAGATGTAGCTCAGTGGAGGTTCTACACTGATTTACTCCCTGGGCGCCCCCCCCCCTCCCCTCCGCCGCACACAATAAAAAAAATGACACGAAATTATAATATTGCAGAAATACTGTTGTTTTATTGTACAAATCACTCAATAATCACAAAACAATATCACAAAAAATCTTGAAAATTTACTGTTTTTTACATATTACTTTTATTAAGAATAAAATACTGATGAAATATAGTTAAATATTGTGTAAATAAATAAATAATCTAAAAAACACAACAGAAAAATATAATTATAACACTGAACTTGAAAAAAAAAACAGAAACTAAAATCTGACATTTCTGGCCTTCCTTGATGCAAAAGATCTGCTCCCCTACTGAGTGATCGACACTGATGATAGCAGGCCAGTGAGACGTTCTTGAGACTTGGTTGATCTCAGATATGACTTGATCAACTTCAGTTTTGAAAAGCTCCTCTGTGCTTGAGCCACAGTCACTGGCAGAGTAAGTGCCATCCTGAGAGCAGCCCACAGGTTGGGGAAGATCTCCGATGGATCCTTTTCATGAGTAAAAGTGATGAGCTCAAGGAGCGTCATGGTTTTTGATGACACGGGAGGGAAGTTCTTGATTTCC
>JAAGKR010009014.1:0-14332 GCA_011419295.1 Clarias macrocephalus | reverse complement strand
TATCGCAGACGCTCTGTTCGCCTAATCGTGAGTACTCACCTTCTTGGGTTTCGCTTTCGATTGAGTGTGTGTTATTAGAACACGGGTTTATTTGTGTAAGCTCTTGCTCTCGTTCCGAGAGAGTTCTAAGAATAAACAGCGTGGTTATCCTGCCTACTCGCGCTACTTCCGCGTTTGGGTTTACCATCTACGCTACAGGGCTAACTGCTAGTCTTCTGGTCCGTCTCCGTGTGTTTGTGACATCATCAACAAACATCTCTTCAACGTCAAACACTGACAATTCCGCTGTAATTCCGAGTGGATATTTCACCTCGCAATCGACGCTGTCAAAAACTTCTGTACACCTTGCAATATTTCGCTTAGTCTTGAGAGCTAATGAGACTGTTCATGCAGCACTGGTTAATACCAACTCTCCAGTGTTTGCAGCAAAAGCCAAAAGTCTCTGTCATCAAGTATTTATTGATAATACTGTCAGGTTATCAATATGGAAAAATGTATTCCATTCATTTAAACATAATCATTTGGGCATCTGAGCAGTTTTATTGGTCTCTAAGAGAACTTTTCTTATGTAAGAAGAGTATATATTCTGATGAAAACTGTGAACGTAATTACAATAGACACACTATATGCCACAATTACACATATATATACTGTAAATCTGAACATTTATAACTTCCTATCAGTTTCATAGATACAGAACTGGTCAGTATTTATGAGCAAATTCAGTGATTCATTTTTAATTTTTCACCTTGATACTATTTACAGACAAATCATCAGAAACTTTCTCCAGGTGACAATTCATGGTTTCCGGTGTGAAATCATTTTCAAAATCACTGCTTTGTCTATTTCTTTCTGTTTCAAAATTTTAACCTTTAATAAACCTTTTTTTCTAGAAATGGTTTGACTGTGACAAATTCCCGCCTTGAATTTAAAGCCAATGGCACCATCCCAAATACCTCCAGCTCAAGTTCAAACATTTTACATAAGCAGAAGTTATTTTATATATTTATATTTTATTTCTTTTAGAAGTTAACGTGGCTTTTGGAGGTTGTGTAAAAAAAACTTTTTATAAAAACTGTGTAAGTTCTGGAAATGTCTAAAAAGTCTTCAGTTATTTGTCTTTTCATCTGTTAGCTTAACAAACCAAAACGTCAATGCATTTAAGGTCAGTAATTGTGAACAAATTTTTAATTCATCTTTTTTTTTTTTTAGCTTGAAACAATTTATAAACAAAACTTTCCGAACTTCCGCCAGGTGATGATTCATGGTTTTAGGTGAGAAATCACTGAGAAAATTTGATTTTCTTTGCTATTTATAATTTCAAATTTCAACCTCTATTTTGCTAGTTTTTTTTTTTTTTAAGAATGGTTTGATTACGATAAATCCCAGCCTTGAATTTATTGCAAATGGCAGCATCCCCACTAACTTCACAGTACAGAACACCCTCATTAATGCAACAAACACCAATTCAAGGTTAAACATTATTTTAAAAATCTATAAACATCACCCAGATTATTGGTCAATGTACAGTTCTAAGGCCATTGCATTTTATAAAGTACATGTGGATATTCTAATCCCAATTTAATCTCTCAATCTGCAGTGACAAACACCTCTTCAAGCCCAAGCATATCTACAAACATCGCATCAAACACTGCTTCAAAAAACAACTCTTCAACAAACCCAAACACAAGTGACAGCTCAACAAACACAACTTTAACACCCCAAAAAACTGAGAACTCAACAAACACATTAACCAAAAATGCAACACCTGATGACTCTTCAACAAACAATTTAGTAATATTCAAAATGAGCTTCAGCAACAGCATCACCTTTACTAAATTGCTGGCCAACACCAAATCTAAAGAGTTTCATTCAAAAGCTAAAGCAATCTACAGTAAAGTAAGTAATTATGGTTTTATTTATCATATTGTCGATTACAATTTTTTTTAACAAGAGGATGTTTGCCATCAAAATCCTTCTATAGCACTCTAATACCACTTATTAAAATTTCTTGACAAGACTTTCTGTAAAAACAATGTACTTATAATTTATAATCAATACTGTGACATTAACTACAGTCTGCGTAAAGTACAGTCGGCATAATTACATATGACCATGAACTTCTCAACATTTGAATTTTAATGGATCCTATATGTGACAAAACAAACAGCTCGTATCCTTTAGATAATTCAGTATTTATGGAAACAAAGGTGTTTTCCTTTTTTAGATTGAACCCATTTGCAGACAAAAGTTCACAAACTTGCTCCGCATGGTAATTCATAGTTTCAGGTGAGAGATAATGTATGAGGACATTACTATGAAGAACATGTTTTATTATTATTTTAATAATTCAGTAAAATTGCAACCTGTATTCTGTCAGGGATCACCCCTAGAGGGCGCCAAAGCGCCCAGAGACAGAGTTTTTTCTGTTTTCTTTGTGTTCTTTTGTGTAAAACTCCATGTCCCAGAATGCACCTCGGTCAGGTGATGTGGCGCTCACCTGAACTGAGGTTGCTAATTAGTGTTTGTTATAAATGTTCCTGAGTTCAGTTTAGTCTTGTCTTGCATCTGTTTGTCGAGGGTTACGGTTTGTTCTGGGTTACGGTTTGTTGTTGAGCTCTGTGTTCTTCTGGCTCTTTGTCTAGTTCTGTGTGTCCTCCCTGGCTCTGTGTGTCCTCCCTGGCTCTGTGTGTCCTCCCTGGCTCTGTGTTCCTCCCTGTGTCACGGACCATGGCTTTCGTTAGCTGCTGAGGTGGGTCCAGACACAGGTGCGGAGGCTGAGCAGGCGTTGCGCTCCGGTTCTAGGACAGGTGTATGCGCGCGGGTCCGTTGGGGAAGCGTCTAGTCGATTGACGAGAAGGGGCGTGCGTGTTGGGTCGAGAGCAGTCGAAACGCGAAGGTCAGCCGTGGTCGAGAAAATGTGCGTTGGGTCGAGAGCCGTTAAATCCGTGAGCGTGGTGTCCGTGCCGAGTCGTGAAGATAAGCCGTGGTCAAGAGAGCGCGCGTTGGGTTGAGAGCCGTTAAATCCGTGAGCGTGGAGTTCGTGCCGAGACGTGAAGAGAAGCCATAGTCGGGAGAGAGCGCGCGTTGGGTCGAGAGCCGTTAAATCCGTGAGCGTGGAGTTCGTGCCGAGACGTGAAGAGAAGCCGTAGTCGGGAGAGAGTGCGCGTTGAGTCGGAAACCGGGAAATCCGTCAGCGGGGCAAACAAATCCGAACCGTGAGACAACGGGGAAAAAACGATAAACGAAACAAGAATTCGTTAACTTGATCAAAATCAAAAAGGGCAATTTACGATGCGTTTTATCTGGGACACGTGGAAGGTAGAGTGAATACGTCGCATGGAAGAGGGGAGTGAGAGTCGGACAGCAGATGGGTTGATATCCTTGATTATCATGAAGGGAGCGATGAAGCGAGGCCAGAGCTTGCGTGACAGTGTCTTTAGCGGGATGTCCCTTGTGGCAAGCATGACTCTGTCTCCTACGTGGTATCTTGGAGCTTTGCTGTGGTGGCGGTCAGCCTGTCTCTTGTAAGAGGAGATGGTTCGTAGCAGGGTTCGCCTTGCACGTAGCCACGTCTGTTTGCAGCGGCGGACAAGGTGCTGGGCGGAGGGAGTCTCCACCTCCAATTCTTGGGCAGGGAAGAGCGGAGGTTGGTAGCCTGAGCAACACTGAAACGGGGACAAACCCGTTGGACAGAAGGTAAGGAGTTGTGGGCATATTCAACCCATGGAAGAAGCTTGCTCCAGCTGGTTGAGTCCCGAGTCGTCATGCAATGAAGGGAAACCTCTAAGGCTTGATTCATCCGTTCCGTCTGTCCGTTGGACTGGGGATGGTAACCTGACGATAGGCTGGGAGTCGCTCCAATGAGCTTACAGAAGGAACCCCAAAACCGAGAGGTGAACTGCGGGCCCCGGTCCGAAACGATGTCCGTGGGAAGGCCATGGAGCCGAAACACGTGGAGGATTAGTAGCTCTGCGGTTTCCTTGGCAGATGGCAGCTTGGGAAGTGGAACGAGATGCACGGACTTAGAGAAGCGGTCAACGATGGTCATGATACAGCTGTTGCCTTCAGACAAAGTTAGGCCAGTGACAAAGTCTACTGAGATGTGAGACCATGGACGTTGAGGAACCGGTAGGGGTCTGAGAAGACCAGCAGGCGGTCGGTTGTCACTCTTACAGCGGGCGCAGATGTCGCAGGCCGCCACGAATCTGGACACATCCCTTCTCAGCGTGGGCCACCAGAAACGTTGCTGGACCATGAAGCGGGTTCGGGCGGCGCCTGGGTGACAAGATAGTCTGGACCCGTGGGCCCATTCCAGGACCTGCGTGCGTAGATGAAGAGGGACGAAGAGGCGATTCGGTGGGACATTGCTTGGCCCAGGCCAGAGCCTGTTGAACCCTGGTCTCTATGTCCAGCTCCAGGGCTGCGACGAGACAATGGGCCGGGAGGATGGTGTCGTGTGGTTGGGTGTCCTGGAAGGGAGAAAACTGACGTGAGAGAGCGTCTGGCTTAGCATTTTTGGAACCCGGCCGATAGGACAGGACAAAGTTGAATCTGGAGAAAAACAATGATCACCGAGCCTGACGAGCGTTGAGTCTCTTGGCGGTGCGCAGGTACTCCAGATTCCTGTGGTCGGTCCACACCAGAAATGGGAGCTCAGTTCCCTCTAGCCAATGTCTCCACTCCTCCAGAGCTAGCTTGATGGCCAGGAGCTCTCGGTCTCCAACATCATAGTTTCTCTCCGCTGGGGTTAGGCGACGGGAGTAAAATGCGCACGGATGCATCTTGTTGTCCTGGGAGGATCTTTGGGAGAGAATTCCCCCAACGCCGATATTGGAGGCGTCAACCTCAACTACAAACTGGCGAGACGGGTCGGGAATAGTGAGGATAGGAGCAGAAGTGAATCTTCCTTTGAGATCCGTGAAGGCTTGATTCGCCTCCTTATTCCAGGAGAACTGGATTTTGGAGGAGGTTAGTGAGGTCAGAGGGGTGCTGTATCCTCGGATGAAGCGGCGGTAAAAATTGGCAAAACCAAGGAACCGTTGAAGGTCTCGTCGCGAGGCCGGCGTGGGCCAGTCGGTGACTGCTTTGACCTTGGCCGGTTCCATTTCCAGCCTGGACGGGGAAATGACAAAGCCCAGAAATGTAGTGGAGGTGGTGTGGAACTCGCACTACTCTGCCTTGACGTAAAGGTTATTCTCCAAGAGCCTCTGGAGGACTTGACGAACATGGCACCGGTGTTCCTCCAGGTCTTGGGAGAAAATTAAAATGTCGTCTAAACGAACACGAAGATGTTAAGAAAGTCGCGGAGGACGTCATTAATGAGGGACTGGAAGACGGCAGGGGCGTTGGTCAGGCCGAAGGGGACCACCAAATACTCGTAGTGCCCCGTAGGGGTGTTGAAAGCTGTCTTCCACTCATCACCCTCACGGATACGTACGAAGTGGTAAGCGTTTCGTAGGTCCAACTTCGTGAAGATATTTGCCCCCTGCAGAAGCTCAAAGGCGGAGACCATGAGTGGAAGTGGGTAGCGGTTCCTGATGGTGATTTCATTTAGCCCCCTGTAATCGATGCATTGACGAAGGGTATTGTCTTTCTTCTTCACAAAGAAAAATCCTGCCCCCGCAGGGGAGGAGGATGGGCGGATGATTCCAGCGACGAGGGCTTCTGTGATGTATGTGTTCATTGACTCTCTCTCCTGGCGAGACAGGGAGTACAGTCGACCCTTGGGCGGAGAGGTGCCTGGGAGAAGGTCAATTGGGCAGTCGTAGGGTCGATGCGGTGGAAGTGACGTGGCTCGGGTCTTGCTGAAAACCTGCTTGAGATCATGATAATGCGGAGGGACCTTGGAGATATCCGGAGTTTCCTCGGGAGTGACGAGAGTGGGGAGTGCAGGGAGCGCGGAGCGGAGGCACGACATGGCACAAGAGGGGCTCCAACCCGTGATAACGTGCTTGATCCAGTCGATCTGGGGACCATGGAGAGCTAGCCATGGGAGCCCGAGGACCAGAGCGGCGTGTGACTTATTGATCACAAAAAGGCAAATCTCCTCAGAATGATTCCCCGATGTTCTCAAAGTGAGTGGATGAGTCTTGTGAGTGATGGCTGGTAGGGGTCTTCCGTCCAGGGCTCGGACTGCCAGTGGAGGGTCCAATGAAGAGCACGGGATCTGCAATGCTCTGACCGTGGCTGAGCTGATCAGATTCCGGTCAGAGCCGGAGTCAAGGCAGAGAGTGCTTGAATGGGATGCGCTTGGCCGCCGATAATTAGAGTAACAGAAAGCAGGGGGCGAGGTTCTGGGAGTTTGTCGGAAGGAGCACCCTCTAGAGCTCCCAATCTAACTAGAGGGCGCCTCCTTTTAACGGGCAGCTCTTGAGCATGTGACCTGAACCCCCGCAATAGAAGCAGGCCCTTTCCAGGCGGCGGCGGCATCTCTCCTCTTCCGATATGCGGGTTCTGCCCAGCTGCATGGGCTCCTCCTGATTAGTTGGTGTTGGAGGAGAGGACGGGCGGAACGTCCTGGGGGGTGTTTGTCTCTTCGCGGGGGGTGACCTCCGGGTCGGTCGTCTTGAACGAAGACGCGAGTCGATCCTCCCGGCGAGGTCCATGAGTTCATGGAGATCAGAGGGAAGTTCACGGGAGACTAGCTCATCCTTGAGTGCCTCCGAAAGTCCCTCCAGGAAGACGTCTGTTAGGGCTTTGTCATTCCATCCACTCGAGGCGGCTAAGGTCCGAAACTCGATGGCGTAGTCATATGCAGAGCGTGATCCCTGGCGTAGGTGTAAAAGTTTAGCTCCTGCCTCCCTGCCGACGTGGGATCGGTCAAAAACCCTCCTCATTTCTCTAGAAAAGGCCTCAAAACTGTCGCAACACGGGTCGTGAATGTCCCAAAGTGCGGTGCTCCATTCTTGGGCCCTCCCAGTGAGGAGCGTGATAACATATGCTACCCGGGACCTCTCTGAATGGAAGGTGGAGGCCTGAAGCTCAAAAATTCAGAGAGCACTGAGATAAAAAAGATCTACAAGTACCTGGTTCTCCACTGTAAGTGGGAGGAGCTGGCAGACGTGGCTCTCGTGGGGAATCCGTGAACGTGGACCGAGCTGTAGAAACCTGAAGACGCTGCATTTGGGCGGTGACGTCCGCGAGTGTCTGCCTGGTGGTGACAAGCTCCTCCTGATGTTTACCAAGGAGAGCGCCTTGATTCTCCAGTACTTGTCTCATCTTGTCCACTCCTGCTGGATCCATAGTGGCCAGATTATTCTGTCAAGGACCGTGGCTTTCGTTAGCTGCTGAGGTGGGTCCCGACGCAGGTGCGGAGGCTGAGCAGGCGTTGCGCTCCGGTTGTAGGACAGGTGTATGCGCGCGGGTCCGTTGGGTAAGCGTCTAGTCGATTCGCCGCTGACGAGAAGGGGCGTGCGCTTTGAGAAACCGGTGTGCAGGTGGGGCGGTCCGGGGGCGTGGGAAATGTCATGACAGCGTGGGAAAACAAACCAGCGTGATGAGGAGCTTGACAGCGTGGGAACGGAAATGTCGAATGAACTGCACGAGCGTGCCGAGAGCGTGACAACTTCTCCCTACCCTTATGGCTTTTCTGGTGTTCACAGACTGATTATATTTTAAATATATATATACTTTAAGAGAGTCATTTATTAGTGATACATTTCACCATGTTTTAATGTAATTCAACATCTGCTTTTAGACTTTTATTGGATGAGCATTTTGGATATTTCCCTTCTATTCCATTCTATAGCCATGTTGTTCTTGAACATGATTATACTTGCATTTAAAAAATGTACATTTTACAACACAAAGAAGGAGTACTGTATATACAGTAGCAGCGTGATGGTATCATGTGTGTAACTGTGTATAATATTACATAATTAGTTATCTAAATATTTAATATAGATATCTACAGTGGTTCCATGGACATCTATATTGAGTTACAGTCTGTAATTTTATCAGCCACCTTCTTGTCCTGCTTAGACATTTACAAAAGGGCTCTTTAATCATGCATAGGGTCATTATCAGAGATTATATTAGAGAATAAAATAGGTGTACATATCAAGCAAACCATTCAGAAGACATTTTCTTCACCAATTCCACAAAGAGGCTTAGATATATAAAGGTCATATTGGCCTGTCTTATCTGGTAGGAATATTTTATCCTTTTTATTTTTGCCTGTTTTGATTTTTCTTACTTGAGTTACAGCGCATAAAGCGGTTCTGCATATCTGGTGACCAGGACTTATCCCTGACTGGGACTCTAACACTGGGGCTGTAGTGGGGAAAATGCGCTATGGAGTCCACCAAGGATTCTCTCTAAATATTTCATAAACAGTGGTGAAACTTTACAAATGTTTTTGGAAGGGATGCTGGGATTGGAGTTTAATTCTGATAGACAGAAAAAAAATGGAATCTAGTTAGCAGAAAACCACAAAATGTGGTTTTGAACTTATTTTCCAATAACTGCATGCCCCATCATGCTTTATTCCTTAAAAATATGTTTTAACATATAATATTAGGTCAGCTATATTATATATATATATACACACACACATGTGTATAGCATAGCACAATTACAATGACATAAAATAATAAGAAATGTTAAAATAAACTTGATTTTCTTTGTTCCTTTGTGAACTTGTTTTCTTTATTCCTCTTAAACCACAGCATTTCTTTCAATCCTAAAATATATAAGGGACCATCTTTTTTTTTTTTCAATTATAGTTGTGTTTAAGAATGTGGATTGTCCAGAACGGAAGGCTCTCTCACTTTTTTCCCCTTAATTTTCTTGAAGTGAATAAAACAAATGCAGGGCATTATATCAGGAAGCGCAAATTCCTTCATCTTTAAGACCATCTGGGCCTTAATGCTATATGTTTACGACCGACTTTGACATTAACACTGGATTCCTTTAAATCTATTTGTGGAGTTTTAAGCTCCGTTCACATTTCCATTCTGAAGTGACTTAAATTTGTTTTATGTGACTTTTTCCCTTAACGTGATAAATCTGATAATGTTTGCAGGGCTGATGTTTTTGTCTCAAATTTGATGTTTTTCAGATTTATTAAAGTTTGAACATGAGGAAGTAAGTTTAACAATGAAGGACAGTGGAGAAAGTATTAAACGGAGGGAAAGTAAAATCAGTGATTTAGTAGATATTTGGGCCAATATGGCCGTCCAAGAAAAACTGGAAGGAACCTACAGAATAGAGCAGGGTTTGAGATAATTTCAAAAGAAATTACAAAAACATGTTCTTAATTCTAAGTCCAAAGATGCAAAACATGAACTAAGACTTATCGACGCGTCCATATTAGAATCACAGTTATGAATGTGAACTATCAGAGTGGAACAGGATTGTGAATTGTATTGTATTGTGAACGTAGCCTTTGTCCAAGTCGGTGAATGAGCTGCTGTTATAGAAAATAAATCAACACCTTTTGACCAATAAGACTTGAGAACTCAACAGCGCTGTACTATAGATGGTCCTATATCAGTTCTTATATTATACAATAAAATTATTGTGTAATTTGGAGATCCAGACAATTAATTATCACACAACTCTTTTAATTTATAAGTAACCAAAATTTTGGTCAAATTCCTGCCGTAAGAAAAAAGGAAGATTAAAAGGAAGATTATGATATTTTTGGTTTGCTATTTGGGAAGAGATTCCCTCATGTCCCCAGTCACCTTCAAGCACAACTCCTCAGAAATGTCTGTCATTCTATCTATCTATCTATCTATCTATCTATCTATCTATCTATCTATCTATCTATCTATCTATCTATCTATCTATCTATCTCATTCTCTCTGGCATAATATTAGCAGCTGGCTATAAAATAAATAAACGCATCCTGTTTACAGCAAGTTCGAAGAACTTTCACTTCCTTCATTCACCCAACGGAAGTAGGTGTACTGTTCCTTTAACAGGCAGTAAGTAGACTCTGGTATATGATGTTGAGTGGTGCGTTTCAGCTCTCAGTATCCAGTCCGGCAGAACAACTGTGTGGACATGGGATGAGATGCAGAGGATAAAGACATGCCCGGCTTTTAACACTCTTCAGAACAGTTTTTTTCTGTAGGTAATTATGAAGGTAGGTTTGTTTTTTATTATTGTTGTTGTCTTATTTACTGCTTGGAGCTCATCATGTGCATTCCACTATTAGATAAATGCTCACATGGTAGACAAAAAACAAACTTATACTTCAAGTAATTAAAATGAATACAAATAAATATGGTCATGGTTATGGTCAATCAGAGTAAGGTGAAAGTTTTTGGTACAAAAAATAAATGTATAAACGTATAAAACTATACAAGTTCATGTACAGTATTACAATCTTAAACTAGATGCTGCTAGATAAATATGAATAATGATTTAAATGAAATAAGACATATTAATTACTTGAAGTATGTGCTACTTATCACTGGTTGTATGCGCAATATTCATTGATGCTTGTTTATTTATTTGTTTGTTTGTTTGTTTTGTTGTTTAAACATCATGCACAAGTCTTGTGCATTCAACATTAAAATTAAATGTGTCAAAATTAAACATAAAAAAGTCTAAAGTATTAAAAAAGGTAATGTATTGCCAAAATAAAATATATGTTACAACACTTTCCTTTTTTTTTTTTTTTTGGCTAAAAAAAGGACTTTGCAGTGCAGACTTGCACTGAAATCTCACTTGAGAAATATGAGTTATTTGTATTTTGTTATATGGTGTAAATGTAAATTTAAGATTTTATTTTATTTACATTTCCAACACCATTTGTTTGTGAACAATTCAATTAAAAATCGATTAAAAATCAAAAATAAATAAAAGAAAACTACTTTATTAGATCCAATTTGTAGTCAGAACAAATAAGAGTAATCAAAAGTGCATGGCTTTAAAGTAGGTGTACTTACTGTAGGTTAGCAAAAAGAAACAAACCGAAAAAAAAATACATTCTGCATTTCATGATCAAATCAAATCCACGCACAAATGAAATGAATGAAAGACTAAACATCTACTCACATCCTACTGGCTCCAGACTGCATGTGACCTTTATCCCACAGCAAATGTAGTCAAATGTAAACAAGAGCGCAATGTTCCATCCTTTTGATGTTAAAGTTGTTCATTTCGAGATAATAAGTCATGTATAAATTTAATTTAAAATGTCAAATCATTTTTTCAATTAATCAAACACATGACACACCAAACACGTGTGTATACGAGCAACTAGCAGATAACCATTCAGTGTATATTCTTCTTGTTTTTGTTTTTGTCTCCCTCCAAACAGTTAGACATATAAACATAAACATTCATGCAAGAACATTTGTTTTGTAGTTAAGGGATGTGTATACTTATACAACCAAGGTACTGTACTGTAACTGTAACCATAAATGCTTTTATTTGTTTTTTTACGCAAAGTATGTTGGCTCATATTACATTAAATATGAAATATATGACTTATATACATAGCCAGAGTCTACCAAATAACACAGAGCCCATAATTGTGGATTTACTTTAGAAAGATTAGTTGAATGAAAAATTATAATATTCAAAATATTATAAAATTTAGCAAAATATGCACCCTGGTTACAATGTACATAGAATTAACTATATAACAATAGCTTACTAAAGAAACAGACAACAGAATGTTCCCAATTACAATCAGCAACACATTACCTGTCAAAAGTTTGCTTTTTCGATTAAATGTATTTATTTATTTTTCTAAACAATGGTCATTGTCACAAAGCAGTCTTACAGAATTCAGCTTCTTTAGTTGTGAATGTTAGTGAAAATGACGAGTCCACAGTGAACTTTGTGAAACACCTGCCTGTTGCTTCACTTACAGTACATTTCTGACAGAAAATAAGTTCATACACATTTATCAATGAGATCAGTGAAATATAGAACATGTGCTTGTTTTTGCATGTTGTAGGACAAATATCGATTTACAGGACTCTTGGAGAGAGTCCACATACACTAAACACACAATTATATAGGACTGCAGCTACACAGGATATACACACTCACAGATGGATTACAGAAGTATGTCTTATGTAAACACATGTGTATTAATTTCAGACTTGGCTTGGGTTAGTTAGTTAGTTGTCCAGAAGATTTGGTCTCAGGTTTGTATATTTCTATCTACACAGATAGATATTAACATTATATATATATATTAAGGCTGTGGGATACTGATTGGAAGGTTGGGGGTTCGAGCCCCAGCATCACCAACTTGCCACTGTTGAGCCCTTGAGCAAGGCCCATAAGAACCTGTCAAAGGGTGCTGTATCCTGGCTGAACCTGCACTCTGACCACAGCTTCCTAAATGGGACATGAGACAAATAAATTATTTTCTTTTTCTTTAAACCATGTGGTTTACTTGGGGTAGCATTTTATGACGGTTATGGTATAAAAGTTATACCGGTATAAATACTAAAAAAAAAAAAAAAAAAGTTATACCAGTATAAATACTAACGTTGATACATATGTTATTAAAAGATGAACTTTATTTAATCCATCTGTAAAACTATGACTATCATCAGCAGTAATTTGGTTATTGTTGAAAATACAGTGTATGTTTAATTAACATTGTGGTTAATATATCATGTGATTAATATACATATGTATTAATATGCATTAGTGTCATAGACAAAAGAGACCGAATCCCTCATGACTAACTTTGGTCCCAAGACACCCTGTGTGCTAAGATTAAGTTCAGTATGACTTGGATACTTTTGCACACATTTTAGCAGAAGATATAGCAGATACATAAAATATACACAGTTCTATTAAGACTGAGTTTAAAGTTTTTGTGATGCGAAAAATTACACCAATGTAAACCTTAAGCGTTTATGGTTGGGGTACGGTACCTTGGTTGTATAAGGTCACACATCCCTTAACTAATTCTGCTTCTTTCATTGGTATTTTCTTATTCCGATCTACTGTACCTTGCAAAAATGCTCCACATGTACAGCACATGTCAAAGCACTGAACATCATTTTTTCACACCAAACATCACAAGATGTTCTATTTTGTCTTCATTATCAGCTGCCTAAGAGACGCCTACAGGCTGTGTACCATAAAAAAAGAACTGTCCGAAAGCTGAGTGGCTGAAACAGACGAGAGGGGAAATGAGGCTGCACAGGACTGTAGATTGTCATTTAAACTACCCATGGTTCTCTCTGTCCTGACTAGAGCTGCGGCATTACGAGACGATTTGGGGGATTAAAATATGGGACCTTTAAATAACAAACTCATATATGACTGAAATATATATCCACCTCTTAACGTTCTCTTTCTCATGCATCTCTAACTTTCTCAGGATAAAAGAAGCGAAGGCGACGTGCACTGAGTACCATGATGAACCAGAGTGAGGATATGAAGCTTATCATTTTCATCACCATTCCTATGTCGTCCATCATCATCCTCACCAACCTGCTCATCATCATGGGTATCGCCTGCAACAGACAGCTCCATGACACGCCCAACTACTTCTTCCTGAGCCTGCTTGTGGCAGATGTCAGCACAGGCCTCGCTCTGCCGTTCATCCCTTGCATGGGTATCAATCGACCACTGAATTATCAATCCTGCCTGGTCGTACACATCTTCCCCAATTTCCTCTTCCTGTCTTTCCTCTTCAACCTGGTCATGGTGCACTACGAGCGATATTTGTGCATCGTCCACCCCCTGCACTACAGCCAGTTTTGGGTACACCGCTGCTTCCCGGCTGCACTTTTAGCTGTATGGATTCCTCCTCTCCTCTACGCTAGTTTACCTGCCTTTGGGTGGAACAACTGGACAGAGAAACAACTTAACATCAGTTCGAATTCAAATATCTGCCATGCTAATGAGTGCAGCTATAATTTCACAGTGGATATACAAGCAGGAGGTGAAAACTCTTCGGCAGTGCTCGTGAATGATAGTGAATACTGCTCCTACAAACAGATCTTTCCCAAACCCTTCATCTACTTGGAGGTCTATGGGCTGCTCCTGCCTGCCATCTTGTCCATCATGGCCATGACAGGGCGAGTTCTCTGGATTACACGAAAGCAAATGCGTGACATTTGTAAGCTTAACCGCGCCGTGGAACGCAATGAGGCCTCCGATCAAGAACATCGCCTCAACCTGCGCTACGCAAAGTGCGTCGCTGTAATCTCACTCCTTTTCCTGGTCTGCTGGGTGCCTTACATCGTCTACCTCCATGTTTCTGTTATGTTGCTTCGAAAAGATTGGAATACAAACTCTCGCCTTAACACCATCCTCTCATGCACGGGAATTGGCAGCATGGCCATCATACCCATCATCCTTAGTCTTTCCAACAGGCAGTACACAGAGCCAGTGCGCA